>JAGFNQ010000274.1:82444-115967 GCA_024364735.1 Boesenbergia rotunda | reverse complement strand
TTTAAAACCGTGCAGTGCATGAAAACATATAATTCAATAATTCTTTTAATTTAATCTCCCCCTAAACTTGACCCAGTCCTAGGAAGCTTGTTGACTACAGGCGATCTTCCTCTGAGTCTTAAGGTTTGATTTAAATTAAAAAATAATTAATAAACACATTTCAGAAATTCTTCTCTTGACTCAAACTCCCCCTAAATTTGACACATCCTAGGAGTCCTTATCGATCATGAAGTGGACCTTCCTCTGTGTCTTTAGGGTTTAATTAAAATCAAAAGAATAGTTTTGAATATCAGTAAGGAATAAAAATTTTAGGAAATTCAATTTGAATTGAAGATAATTTTCAAACATAAGCCTCTTTTTCGAAAAACATTTTTAAAATGATTTTTGTAAAGCATAATTTTGAAAAATATAGTGATTATTTGAAGGCATAAAAACTTCTTCTTTTAATTTGAACTTCCCTTAAATCTGACACAGTCCTGGGAGCTTGTTGACCACAAGTTAATCCTCCTCTTAGTCTTAGGGTTTGTCAAAATTAAAGGAACAATTTTGAAACATGCCTTTGAGTATGATAATTTTTTAGGAGATAGATTTTTGAAAACATAATTTGGTATGATAACACAGTTTTCGAAAACCATTTTGAAATGATAATATTTTTCAAAGATATTTTGAAAGAAAATTAAAAAGAATAAACCATTCTCCCTTACTATTTAACTCAATCTAATGTCCTAGGGAACTTCAGTGTTATCTATGTTTGACTATGTTGACTAGGGTTGACTATTTTTGACCAAGTTTGATCAATCAATGACTAACACAAAACAAGCCCTAGATTATATTTAAAACAAGTCTATTGAGATTTTTAACATGAAATTTTATATTAAAAAAATGTTAGAAATGAAAATATAGGGTACAGCAGACTGAATTAAAAAAATAGAGATGATTTTGAATAACTTTTGAAAATATTTTTTTTTTTTGAAAGGATATTGATTTGTGCTTTTAGGTCCTAGATATCTCACCCAGTTCTACGTGGTCAAACATGTTAACCTTATGGGTTGTGTGAGACAAATATTTTAATTTTGAAAATAAATGATTAAATTGAATTTTGAGAATAATTAATTTGAATTTGAGGATAATTAAGTTTAGAATAATTCAGTTGAATTTTATTTAATTGAATTAATTTGAATTTTGATTGAATTGAATTAATTTGAGTTTGAATTAATTTGAGTTTGAATTCGATTTAGTTGGTTGGGTTGGACTCAACTTTTAGGTCCTAAGCATCTCACCCATTTCTAAGTGGCAAAACAGGATATCCTTAACTGTTTTGTGAGATGCATATTTTAATAGAAAGATTTATTTTGAAAAGGCCATGATTAATTTTGAAAAGTTAAATTAATTTTTTAAACCCAATTTAAATTTATTTTGAAAAGAGGTATTTGAATCTAAAATTAACTGAAAATTTGTGTTAGATTCGAATTTAACAAAAAATAATTTGAATTTGAATTTCAAAAATTTGCTTCCAGGTCTTGGCGAGGCACTAGGCCTTCTTTGGCCGTAGCCTTATGGGATCATCCACCCTTTCCTTGACAAAGCCTTTTAATGAAATTTCATTTTCAAAATTATTTTTTGAAAAATTTCTGGTCTAACTAGTTTGGGTCTTGGATCGGTAGCTTCGGCTAGTTCCACCAAATTGGCTTCCCTAACGTACTATCATCTCACCTCCACCCAATACTATGTTGTTCAATTTTCAATTAACTGATTTAGTCCCAATACTAATTCTAAGAAAAAAAACACATAATTAAAACAAACAATTGTCTAAGTAAGGTCACAATTGGAGTAATACTCCGGATTTTCGAAATCAGCAAGATTATGAATTAAATTTTCTAACTTATTGACCTTATGTTTTAGGGTTTCATTTTCTTGTTTCAATTTTTTGAAATTTGTTTTAATTAAGTTACATGAATCAATCACATTATTCAAGGTAAATAACGGATTTTCAAATACTGTAAATTTACCTTCGTTGATTGTTTGTCCGGCATTCTTGGTAGCTCTTTTATCTGTGCATTCACTTTTGCAATGCCCGAACTCCTGGCACTTGAAGCATTGAATGCGACTTTTGTGCTTTCGTGCTTTTGGAACTGATTCCTTTGTCGCCGATGGTGTAGACCGAGTCTTACGAGTAGGGCACTGATTTTGGTAGTGCCCTCTCTCCCTGCATGTGTAACAAATTACATGATTAAAATTTGAATTTACACTTTTACCTTTTGGTTCTTTATTGGGAATCTCCCCCTTGATCATTGCCGCCTCGGATCTAGGCTCATCTTCTGATTCTGTGTCTGAGTCGGACTCGGGTACTGGTTGAAGTTCCTTCTGTGGTGGTTCTTTAGGAGTTTTCCCTGCAATAAAATTTACACCTTCCTCGACCATTATAGTATCTGTTTGATTATTTAATTCTAAATTTGAAAAGAATTCGAAATCGGTTACCGTCTCAGTCAATTCGTCGTCTAATTCTGGTTCGATTTTGGATTCGGGTTCAGACTCTGACTCGGCTGATTGTGCTTGGACTGAAAGGGCAAGATAATTTACTTCTTCTTCATCTGAGATTTCTTGATGAAGGTTAACCAATTTTTCCCATATTTCTCTAGCACAACTGCATGGACCTACTAGCTCGAGTTGCTCCTTGGTTAGGCCACATTGTAGGATTGAAGTTGCCCTTGCATCCGTCTCGATCTTCCTCAGGGTTGATTCATCCAGTTGGTCCCACGTAAATGATAGTCCCTCTTCTGTAGGGAGGTAGAACCCTGTTTGAACGATCATCCATATGTCCATATGGGCCTTCAGATGGAACTCCATTTGACTTCTCCAATGATTGAAGTTCTTGCCGGAGAATAGTGGTGGACGGACACTGTTCCACTCTTGGTTGGCCATTTAGTTTAACCTCGTATAGAAAAGAATTAACAGAATGTACCAAGACTTGGTCTTGGATTAGTAGTGCGGAAAAAAAAATAACCAAACAAAATTGCACGAATTTCGAGGTGAAATAATAATAAAATAATAAAGAGAATTTATGATAAATTTCTGAAAATGTTGATTTTGTCAATTCTGGTTAATGATAAAAAAGTAGGAATTTAATGTTTAGAAAAAATTTTTTCTCAAACTAAAGTAGCACGAATTTCGAGAAAAATATTAAAATAATAATAAAAAAAATTTATGACAAAATTTCAAAAATTGTTTGTTTTATCAATTCAGACTTATGGTGAAAATATAAAAATTCAAAATTGAAAAAGGCGTAAGGATTTTTTAAATCCACCTACAGATATTATTTATATAAAATAAAAAGTGAACAAGATTGAGTTGCGTTGATTAACAAAAAGAAATAAAAAAATTCGTAAATCCGAAAAAACTTTCAAATTGGTGGTTGCACCAAGTTTGAACTACCCCGCTCTGATACCACTTGTTGGATCGAGAAATGCGAGAGAGGGGGGGGTGAATGTCGCAATTCGTTCGGATTTCGTAAAGAGCAATTGCGTAGCGGAATAATCAAAATCAGACAATGCGAACACCAAGATTTTTACTTGGTTCGGAGCCTGGGTCGACTCCTACTCCAAGGCCCACGGTCGTTGACCGTTTACTATGGGCAATACTATAATCGCGCAAAACAATTTTACAAAGATTGATTACAGTAAATTGCAGTAAGGAAAAAGACAGCTTTTCTTTGTTACCGACGTCCGGTGTAAATCGAAGTTCCAGAGCAGTTGGACGTCGCCGGCGCTTGTATCTCGAGTCTGGAGGGTTCTGGAGCAGAGCGCGGGAGCAGAAGAGCGTGATTGCGTTCAATGGAATTGATGATTTAAACCTGGGGTCGAGGGCCCTTTATATAGGGCTGGGGGCGCCCGGGATGCTCGGGGCGCCCCCCACGTGGCTTCTGATCCGGCATGTTCTCGGTCGTGACTGATCGCTTCGACTTCGGGATAACAGTTGACTGGGGCGCCCGACGCGCGCGGGGCGCCCGGTTGACCGGTCAAAGCTTCATCCATTTGGTTTCGCGAGGGTGAGCTGCAGCTGCCAGTGGCGTGGCACAGTGGGCGCCCGAGACACGCGGGGCGCCCGACATGCGGGGCGCCCGACACACGCGGGGCGCCCCCAATTGCGCTGCTGTCGGGGCGTTTACCTCTCTGCTGACTTTGGGTTGACTCTGGGGCGCCCGACACATCCGGGGCGCCCTACTCAGCTACGGCCTCACTCCTTTGAGGCTCTCTGAGCTGCAGAAACACAGTCCTTCGGTCCTGCATCCAGGGTTAGTCCAAAACAGCAAATAATAAGTTAGTTAAAACAGCCTTAGCTGTCTTGGTTCTGACTTTGGATCTCCAAAATGGAGCCCTAGGTCGAACCGACGCCTAATGTTCCCTCGAGGGGAACGCGTCCTCACCTACTCCTCTCGGGAGAGTTTTACCTGGTGCCAACCGGATCCTCCAGTTGGACTTTTGCCCAGCAGTCCTTCGCCAGGTCTTGAGTTACCAAGCTTCCCTTCGCTTGGTGCCTAGCAGCCCTTCGCTAGGTCTTTTCTTCTGGCAGTCCTTCGCCAGTGCCTAGCATTCCTTCGCTAGGGCTTTTCCATTCTGGCAGTCCTTCGCCAGTGCCTAGTATTCCTTCGCTAGGGCTTTGTCCATTCTGGCAGTCCTTCGCCAGTGCCTAGCATTCCTTCGCTAGGGCTTTTCCTGTCTGGCAGTCCTTCGCCAGTGCCTAGCATTCCTTCGCTAGGGCTTTCTTTCCTGGCATTCCTTTACCAATGCCTAGCAGTCCTTCGCTAGGGCTTTTTCTGCACACTCAGTGAACAACGTTAGATCACAAATAAACTTAACTTTGAATCCTTTGCCAATATCAAAACCAGGTTCGATATGGTGCTTCCTGCACCAACAGTACTATCTAGCTCACAAAATCTCGAAATGTGCAAACATGCTTCTTGAACAATATGGAATCACATGAGATACTTATATGCTTAAAAGAAACACTAAGAACATGTATAACTCGAAAACATGCATACTCAAGCATTTATAAATCTTATCTCACTTTTCTTGGCTTAACTTGAAACTTTAGCAATTCTTTAACTTAAAATCTTTCTTTAACTCTTTGAAAACTTTCTTAAACTTTAGAAAACTTTGCTAAAGCATATACTTGAAAATAATAATAACTTGGATCCACTTAAGACGTAAGTACCATCTTATGCGCGTTCCTTAAAAGGTTGGGGTAGCGAGCCACCAATCCTAATAGAGCAGACCTTGGTCTACCAAGGCCAAGACCTTGGAATTGGACACCTGGATTTCTTTAACGACGCCCTTGGACGCCGGGTACTGGCCTTATAAAATAAAATAGCTTTTCTTTCTTTTCTTTCTTATCTTTAAATGCCTTGGCATTTTAATGAGCCTCTTGTGTGCCCAAATCCCTAAGTCTTGACTTTTGGGGATTTCTTAAGGCCTTGGCCTTTTCTTTTCTTATCTTTATCTTCTTTTTTCTTTTCTCATAACTTTTCTTGGACCCTAAACTCACATAGACTACCAAATCAAACATATATAAGCATATAATGAACTAAGATCACATGCAAATACTTAAACAAAAAGGAAATATCTCTTTTAAAAACTTTTAAAGGAAATTCTTGCGGAAAAACCGCCTCTTACTGCAGGTGAGCAGTACTTACATTGATATCTTGGACTTACAACCACAATTGGCGTTGGGTGTTCCGGAGAAACTCGGAGTCTCGGAGATTTCTTCGCGCCTACGCGTTCTCCTCGTCGAGACGAACGCAACGCTCCGCTCTCCTTGATCTCCCCTTGGCCGGCGCCCCTTGGAAGAGGAGAGAAAGGCTTGGTGTTGGCGTGCGTGCGTGAGAGGGGGAGAATTCCCGTGCGTCGCGCGGCTAGGGTGAGGAAGAGAGAAAACCAAAAATCCAATTTCCTATCTTAACTTATCTATTTATACTTATGGGGCGGATTGACCTAACTACAACTTATCTATTGGTTCGCTTATTCTCTATCAACAAAACAAACCAGCCCAGCTGGTCCGCCCACTCTTCTCTCCACTGCAGGTGACTGGTTCGATTCCCACCTATGCGATTTTTTATTTTTACCCCTTTTTGCCACTTTCGTTTACGGAAAAATTCTATAAAAATATCCATAAATTAGGAATAAATTCTAAGATATTTCTAAACTTAGTTTCGAGAATTTTCGGGCGTTACAATCCCCCATACCTTATGAAAAGTTCGTCCTCGAACTTAGAATAATTCTGGATATCTTTCTCTCATGTTGTCCTCACGTTCCCAAGTATCCTCTTCATGCTTTTGATTCTGCCAGATGACCTTCACTAGTGGCACTTCTTTATTTCTTAATCATTTAACTGCTTTGTCCACTATCTGTGTCGGTCTACTCTCATAGCTAAGATCTTCTTGGATCTGTACTGACTGAGGCTGAATCACTTGGCTAGGGTCGTGAATACACTTCTTTAGCATAGAGACATGAAAGGTACTGTGGATAGCTGACATATCCTCTGGTAAGTCCAACTCATAGGCTACTTTCCCAACTCTCTTTATAATCTTGTAGGGTCCTATGTAGCGAGGACTCAGCTTGCCCTTTTTGCCAAATCTCATCACTCCCTTCATAGGAGCGACCTTGAGAAATACTGAATCTCCAACTTGGAATTCAAGTGGCCTACGGCATGTGTCAGCATAACTTTTCTGTCTACTCTGGGCAGCCTCAATCCTCTGGCGGATCGTCTGGATAGCCTGAGTGGTCTCATCTATAAGCTCAGTCTGGCTGCCTAGTCCTGACTCCATCTCTTTCTTCTCACCAGCTTCTTGCCAACATATGGGTGATCTGCATTTCCTGCCATACAATGCCTCATAAGGTGCCATCCTGATGGTGGCCTGATAGCTATTGTTGTAGGCAAACTCAGCTAAGCACAGAAATTTGCACCAACTGCCTTTAAAGTCCAACGCACAAGCCCTGAGCATGTCTTCTAAAATCTGATTTACTCTCTCTGTTTGTCTGAATTGAAGTCTGGTGCCTAGGGCGTCGTGAACACACCTCCAAAAATGGGAGATGAACTGCCCATCTCTGTCAGAAACGTTCGACTTCGTAACTCCGTGAAGCCTGATTACTTCTTTCACGTACAGCTGTGCTAACTGCTCTACCGAATGCGATAACTTGATGGCTAGGAAGTGGGCAGACTTGGTCAATCTGTCCACTATCACCCATATTGCATCGTGTCCATGGGTGGTTCTTGGAAGACCTGTGATAAAGTCCATGGATATTTCTTCCCACTTCCACTCTGGAATGGGAAGCGGCTGTAGTACTCCTCCTGGTCTATGGTGTTCTGCTTTGACCCTCTGGCAGGTCAAACAGGTACTGATATATCTGGCCACGTCTCGCTTGAGTCCAGACCACCAGAATCTTTTCTTTAAATCTTAGTACATCTTGGTAGAACCAGGATGCATAGAGTATGGGGTACTGTGGGCCTCTTCTAGAATATTCTTTCTTAGTTCCTCATCATTGGGGACGCAAAGGCGGTCTCCAAGATAGAGTATGCCACTATCTGATATTCGAAACTCTGAATTTTCTGCCTCTTGGATCTCCTGCTTGATCTTCTGGATCTCTGGGTCTTGACTTTGCTTTCTTTGTATATCCACAAGCAGGGTTGACTCTAGAGTCAATGTAGAAAGTTGCCCAATTATTACCTCGACTCCAAAATCCTTTATTTCTTTCTGAAGCAGTAGAGACAGTGATGATAAGGACATCAGTGCTGCACAGGATTTTCTGCTCAGTGCATCTGCCACTTTATTAGCTTTACCTGGATGGTAGAGGATTTCACAGTCATAATCTTTGACGAACTCTAGCCACCTGCGCTGCCTCATATTCAGATCCTTCTGAGTGAAGAAGTACTTCAAACTCTGATGATCCGTGAAAATTCTGCACTGCACTCCATACAGGTAGTGTCTCCAGAGCTTCAGTGCAAAAACCACAGCTGCTAGCTCAAGGTCGTGGGTAGGGTAATTCTTCTCATAGTCCTTGAGCTGTCTGGAGGCATATGCTATTACTTTACCGTCTTGCATGAGGACAGCTCCAAGGCCCATCTTGGATGCATCACTGTAGATGTCAAAGGCCTTGTCACTCTCTGGAACAGTCAGGATGGGAGCACTGGTCAGTCTCTTCTTCAGCTCTAGAAAACTGTGCTCGCATTTATCTGACCATTCAAACTTCTTGTTCTTTCTGGTCAAGGCTGTGAGTGGAGAGGCTATTCTGGAAAAGTCCTCCATAAATTTTCTGTGATATCCTGCCAGGCTTAAGAAGCTTCTGATTTCACTGGCATTCTTGGGTCTACACCAGTTGCTGACTGCTTCTATCTTGGCTGGATCAACTTGAATGCCTTCTTTAGATACAATGTGACCTAGGAAGGTCACCTGATCTAGCCAAAACTCACACTTTGAGAATTTTGCATAGAGCTTCTCCTGCTGAAGGATTTGCAGCACTATCCTCAAGTGTGTAGCATGGTCCTCTGGAGTCTGTGAGTATATGAGAATATCATCAATAAATACAATGACGAATTTATCGAGATACTCCCTGAAGATGTGGTTCATCAGCTCCATGAAGACTGCTGGAGCATTGGTTACTCCAAAAGGCATCACTACAAATTCGTAGTGGCCGTATCTTGTCCTGAAGGCCGTCCTGGGGATGTCACTTTCTTTAACCTTTAGCTGATGATACCCAGAACGCAGATCTACCTTTGTGAACACTGTAGCCCCTTTGAGTTGATCAAATAAATCATCTATTCTAGGAAGGGGGTACTTGTTCTTGATGGTTACCTTGTTCAGAGCTCTGTAGTCTATGCACAGACGCATAGACCCATCCTTCTTCTTGACGAAAAGTACAGGAGCTCCCCAGGGTGAATGACTCGGGCGGATGAAGCCCTTGTCTAGTAGCTCCTGGAGTTGCTCTTGTAATTCTTTCAGCTCTGCAGGAGACATACGATATGGGGCTTTTGAGACCGGAACGGTACCTGGCACCAGCTCAATCTCAAATTCCACTTCCCTGTTGGGCGGTAGTCCAGGTAGTTCTTCTGGGAACACTTCTGGATATTCGCAGACTACCCGTACATCCTCCTGCTTGAGTTCTTTCTTTGCTTCTGAGTCCACTATGTGTGCAAGAAAACCAGCACACCCTTGCTCTAGCATCTGGTGGGCTGCCAAGGCTGAGAGAAATTTCTGATTCTTCCTCCTTGGGGCTCCTTGAAACTCGAATGGTGGTTCTCCTTCTGGGCTGAAAACCACCTTCCTTCTATGGCAGTCCACTGAAGCGCTGTACTTACTAAGGAAATCCATGCCCAGTATAATGTCGAAGTCTTGCATCGCAAGGACTATTAGATCGACATATAGCTCTCGGTCTGAAATCTTGATTGGCACGGGCCGGAGCCGCTGGGTGGATTCCATGATTTCCCCTGAAGGGAGAGTTGTCAGGAATCTGGACTCCCAACTCTCTGCAGGCACCTGTAACTTACTAGCAAAAGGTACTGATACGAAAGAATGGGTCGCCCCAGTGTCAAACAGTGTAGTAGCTAAATACTGAAAAATAACTATTTGACCTGTTACGACCGTGGAGGCGCTGGCAGCTTCTTCCTTCGTGAGGGAAAAGACTCTGGCATTGGTTGGAACTGGTGCTGCTTCCAACCCTCCCTGACTGATCTGAGGTCCCTCCAGTATAGTAGGCATGTAATGTAACTGAGGCTTGCCTCCATACTGTACGGACTGCTGAGGAAGTACCTTAAACTTGTTTGGGCAGTCTCTGGATCTGTGTCCCTCTTGTCCACATGAGTAGCATCCAGTTACACCCAAAAGGCATGCTCCTGGATGGGTCCTCCCACACTTAGGACAAGGTGGATACCTAGCTTGCTTGTTCTTTGGGTTTCCTTTTTGGCTGCCAGGCCACTGCTTCCTTTTGTGGTTCTTGTTCTTCCAGTTCTGGTTATTTGGCTGAGGCTTCTGGCCTCCTATCGTCTTGTTCTCAATCAGGACTGGCTTCTGCTGTGCTCGCTGTGCCTTGATGCTATTCAGGTAGTGCTCTGAGATTAGAGCACTACTGACCAACTCCTCGCTGGTCTGGGGTCGGTGCGTCCCGCTGTTCACGTTGAGTGCTATTTCAGGGTTCAGCATGCGGAGCATCAGTCTGACTCGCTTCTTCTCTGTGCTGACTAGCTCTGGGCAGAGGCGAGCTAGTCTGTTGAACTTCGCGACTGCTTCTCCCACTGGTAGGCTACCTTGTCTGAATTCCATGAAGTCCTCGTAGTGCTTGTTGGTAACCCGCATGTGGAAGAACTCCTCATAGAACTCTTGCTCGAAATCTGCCCAACTCATCTGGTTGACCATCCTCTTACTCTTGACTCGCTCCCACCACATACGAGCATCTCCAGTTAGGCAGAAGGAGGCACATTTGACCTTCTCGACTTCAGGCCAGTCAAGCAGCTCCATTGTGCTCTCTAAAGTCTTGAACCAAGCCTGGGCATCCCAGGGCTCAGTCGTGCCTGAGAAGCTTTCAGGTTTCAGCCTCTGCCACTGGACAAGGTATGCTTCTTGTCTTCGGTTCACGGCAGGGGTCTCCTGTGGGACTGGTGGAACTTCGGCCACTACTGGAGTTCCCACTCCTGTTGTGGGTGGTGTAGGGGGCACTGGGTGCTGATTTGCCATCAGTGTGGCGATGATCTTCTATTGTTCTGTCATCTGAGCTTGCATTTGAGCAATGACTGCCATCAGGTCTGGCTGTTCTGTGCCAGGCTCATTGTTATCTTGAACTGGGGTTCCGTTCCTTGCATTAGGAGCTCGGCCTCTTCTTGCCATCTAATAATGTATAAGGGAACAAGAAATCACTACTACTTCTCGAGGTATAAACTTATCTTCTTACTTAGTATCCTAATATCCATTCTAGGGATTAAACATGATTCCGTGATACTAAGGGATTAAACATGCTTCCTTGTTCTATGCACATATGAGTAAGTACTTAAGCATTTCTCTATACTGCAGTTAAATAAAGGAGCAATAGAAAAACTGAAACTTAAAACTTTCTTACTTGAAGACGGCAAGGTTGATGCTAATGTGTGTGTGATGCAAGAGAATGGGAACTGCTCTGATACCACCTGTAGCGACCCGCCTTCTCTGCCTTAGACGGATCGTTACTTTATCTACTTCTTGACTCTAATGCATGACTAAGAATGCGGAAATCTTTTTTTTTCTTTTAAATTCATCTAGGGATGATATTCTAACTTTAATAGTCATGCATGATACAATGACACACTTCCTTTCTTTTTTTTTTTAAAAAAAAACAAAACAACTTTTATTTTAACTGCTTTGCCAGGATTTGACGCCTAGACCTCTTAGTTGTTACAATAAAGCACTAACCAGCTGCCCTACACAGCTTCTCTTTAATGATACCAGTCGACTGCTATATAGCAGTCGACTGCTACCAGGCGACTGACCTTTTGGCAGTTGCCTGGTGCATCGAACAGAAGCTACTGGTCGATAGGGCAGGTGACTGGTCCTGTACCAGTCGACTGGTACGCCTGAAAATCTGAAATTCAGATTCGAAGGCTTGTTTCAAAACTCCACCAAACATATGGTTTCAAGCCATACAAGGACACAACACCATTTCTATACTCTATACTAGTTTCCTAAACATTTTAGCCAATCAAAACAACTTCATAAACTCGAAATTAGAACTTTTTGCGGAAGTAAATGAGCTATGAAAATCTATAAGAGCTTTAACTAGAGTTTTGTACCAAACTTCACTTCTATGCATTCATAACACCAAATACATGTTCTATAACTTTGCTAAAGCATTATGAAATGTGAATGCAACTTTTCTAAACATATTTAAGCAATAAAAACTTGATTCAAAGGGGAACTAGTACTATCTTGGCACATGCATCAATATCTCCAACAAAGTATCAATATTCCAAACTACTCACACTTCTACTCATCCAATGCAATCACAAGGATATGTATGCTAAATGAAATGACATGGAATCTTTATTCTAAGAAATTGAGCATGTAAAACTATCCAAAGCTTAAATGTTCGCTAATCTCCATAAAGCAATAACTTGGAATTTGAATAAACTTAAACATTGTAATTCAAATAACTAAATTGTCTCGTCTCAAGGATCTCTCCAAAATCAGCCACCACACACACGTCGCTCAGCATCGCCTTGTCGCCTTCCTTCAAAATTGCTTGCCTTTACCTTTATTTGCAGTAAGAGGAAATGCAACTAGTAAGCAAAAAGCTTAGTAAGTACTATCTAGCTAACAAAATCTCGAAATGTGCAAACATGCTTCTTGAACAATATGGAATCACATGAGATACTTATATGCTTGAAAGAAACACTAAGAACATGTATAACTCGAAAACATGCATACTCAAGCATTTATAAATCTTAACTCACTTTTCTTGGCTTAACTTGAAACTTTAGCAATTCTTTAACTTAAAATCTTTCTTTAACTTTTTGAAAACTTTCTTAAACTTTAGAAAACTTTGCTAAAGCATATACTTGAAAATAATAATAACTTGGATCCACTTAAGACATAAGTACCATCTTATGCGCGTTCCCTAAAAGGTTGGGGTAGCGAGCCACCAATCCTAATAGAGCAGACCTTGGTCTACCAGGGCCAAGACCTTGGAATTGGACACCTGGATTTCTTTAACGACGCCCTTGGACGCCGGGTACTGGCCTTATAAAATAAAATAGCTTTTCTTTCTTTTCTTTCTTATCTTTAAATGCCTTGGCATTTTAATGAGCCTCTTGTGTGCCCAAATCCCTAAGTCTTGACTTTTGGGGATTTCTTAAGGCCTTGGCCTTTTCTTTTCTTATCTTTATCTTCTCTTTTCTTTTCTCATAGCTTTTCTTGGACCCTAAACTCACATAGAGTACCAAATCAAACATATATAAGCATATAATGAACTAAGATCACATGCAAATACTTAAACAAAAAGGAAATATCTCTTTTAAAAACTTTTAAAGGAAATTCTTGCGGAAAAAACCGCCTCTTACTGCAGGTGAGCAGTACTTACATTGATATCTTGGACTTACAACCACAATTGGCGTTGGGTGTTCCGGAGAAACTCGGAGTCTCGGAGATTTCTTCGCGCCTACGCGTTCTCCTCGTCGAGACGAACGCAACGCTCCGCTCTCCTTGATCTCCCCTTGGCCGGCGCCCCTTGGAAGAGGAGAGAAAGGCTTGGTGTTGGCGTGCGTGCGTGAGAGGGGGAGAATTCCCGTGCGTCGCACGGCTAGGGTGAGGAAGAGAGAAAACCAAAAATCCAATTTCCTCTCTTAACTTATCTATTTATACTTATGGGGCGGATTGACCTAACTACAACTTATCTATTGGTTCGCTTATTCTCTATCAACAAAACAAACCAGCCCAGCTGGTCCACCCACTCTTCTCTCCACTGCAGGTGACTGGTTCGATTCCCACCTATGTGATTTTTTATTTTTACCCCTTTTTGCCACTTTCGTTTACGGAAAAATTCTATAAAAATATCCATAAATTCGGAATAAATTCTAAGATATTTCTAAAATTAGTTTCGAGAATTTTTGGGCGTTATAGCATCATCAATGGTTGGAACCACGCCAAGTTCAGAGACGAACTTCTTGATCCAGACTGCTTCCTTTGCTGCTTCCGAAGCTGCGATATATTCCGCTTCTGTGGTGGAATCCGCTACGATGTCTTGTTTGGAACTTTTCCAACTTACTGCGCCTCCATTCAGAGTAAATACGTATCCAGACTAAGATTTGGAGTCATCCTTATCTGTCTGGAAACTGGCATCTGTATACCCACGTATTACCATATCTCCTTCTCCATATATTAGGAACACATCCTTAGTTCTTCTTAAGTACTTAAGGATTGTCTTAACAGCCGCCCAATGATCCATTCCTGGATCCGACTGGTATCTGCTTGTGACGCTCAAAGCATACGATACATCGGGCCTTGTACATAACATAACATACATGATAGTGTAAGATCGATGCACGTGAGAGGGGGGGGTGAATCACGTGATTTTTTAAAAAATTAAGGCGCTTTAAAAAGCGTGCACAGCGGAAATGAAATAAACGGAAAACAAACACACTAACACAAACGAATTTTACTTCGTTCGGAGCCTTCGTCGACTCCTACTCGAAGGCCCAGGTCCCTCGGACCTTTCCGTTGGGCAATCCACTAGTATTCTCTACCGGTAAGCACCGATAGAGTAAGCGAGTACAGAGGAATTGAAAGTGTGACAACCCCACACTTTCAAGCAATTAAATGCAATAAAATATTTATATAAAAAATATCTTTTTACCGACGTCCGGAGTAGGTAGACTCTTTCGGGGCAGCAGGACGTCGTCGGCTCGAAGTGTAGCGTTTCCGGAGCAAGGCGCGAGCGTAGAAAAACTTGAAAGCTTTGACAGAAGTGTTGTCTTTGAGGAGGGTCGAGGCCCTCTTTATATAGGGCAGAGGGCGCCCGACATGCTCGGGGCGCCCCCCACGTGGCTGTCGATCCGGCGATGCTCCGGTCAGAGCTAATCTCGTCTACTTCGGGATTGCTTTTGACTGGGGCGCCCGACGCGCGAGGGGCGCCCGATTGACCGGTCAAAATCCCATCTTCTGGCTTCGCGAGGGCGAGCTTCGGCAGCTGGCAGTGAGGTGGCACAGGGGGCGCCCGATTTTAGCGGGGCGCCCCAAATAGCGATGCTGTCGGGGCGTTTACCTCTCCGCTGACTCCTGGTTGACTCTGGGGCGCCCGACACATCCGGGGCGCCCTGCTCAGCTACGGCCTCACTCCTTTGAGGCTGTCTGAGCTGCAGAAACACCGTCCTTCGGTCCTGCATCCAGGGTTAGTCCAAAACAACAAATAATAAGATATAAGTTAGATCCTGTCTCCCAGACCAGGATCTAACCAGGACTCAACTTAGATCACCTAAATGGGTCTAAGTTGGACCGCGCCTAAAGTCCAAGATTGGACTCGTCCTCACTGGGTCGCTCCTCCAGTGACTTACCTTACTTACCCATTGTGCAGCTCTACTTGACTTCTTGACCCTACCAGGACTTCCTGCCAAGGCTCAACCACCTTGGTCTTCTTGCCAAGTCTCAACCAACTTGGTCTTCAGCCAGTTGTCAGGTCCCGCGGACCCAACTGGACTTCCCGCCAGGACTCAACCATCCTGGACTTCAGCCTGGTGTCTGGTCCTAAGTCTTTCAACCCTGCACACTTGGTAAAGAGGTTAAACACACACAACCCTAGCTTTAACCACTTTGTCATACATCAAAACCCGAGTTTGACCGTTAGTGCAAACTGCACCAACAATCTCCCCCTTTTTGATGTATTGACAACTCAGGTTAAAGTTAGAGTAAAACTAGCAGATACATGCAAGTAAAATAAAGCATGAAAGTACATGGTGCAAAAATTAAGTAGCAAATAGAATTTTCTAAGCTTTAACCCTACTCTCCCCCTTTGTCATTCATCAAAAAAGCATACGTATATTAAGTTACGGAGAGTAGGATCCAAAGCTAAGCGATAGGGAAAACTAGACTTAGGCAAAGTAAGATAATTAGCCTAAGTGAAAAAAGGAACTCCCCCTAAATCAATTAACTTAGCTTTCAAAGCTAACAAATAGTTTTCAACAACATTATCTTTCAAATGAATTAGAAATATAATATATAAAAAACTTTTAGGGATCAATATTTTCAAACATGACATTAAAAAAAATATTTTGACCTCAGCTCCCCCTGGACCAAGTAATGATTGTGGTCCCTTTTCATATGTCTAACTCTAGTTACTGACTAACTATCTAGATGATAGTAGTGTTCACTGAGTTAGTCAAGTCAAGTAATAATGTCTAGCTCAAATTTCAGTGCAAGACTACTTGACTTGATCACTGTAACGTAGGTATTTTATGCCCAGACTTACTGTGATGCACTGACTTAAGCATTCGGAAGTCCAGGCAGAGTCCTATGCATCTCACAACCGTTCTATGTTTTTGCAAACACAAACAAGGTAATCTTAATGTGTTTTGTGAGATGCGGCTACCTAAATCTATAGGTTCATGCAATTCTAGGGGTCAAGCTTAGGCTAAGTCTGCCAGTTTTGAAAATCAGATTTTGAAAGACAATAAAAGTTTTTTGAAAACCACATTTGAAAAGTCCGTGTTTAAGTTAAATTTTGAAAGATAATAAACTTTGAAAAACAAGTTTGAAAAAGTCCATGTGAAAAAAAAGTTAACTTAAGCTTATCAGGTCAGTCCTAGTC
Organism: Boesenbergia rotunda; assembly: GCA_024364735.1. Taxonomy (NCBI): domain Eukaryota; kingdom Viridiplantae; phylum Streptophyta; class Magnoliopsida; order Zingiberales; family Zingiberaceae; genus Boesenbergia; species Boesenbergia rotunda. The sequence goes on along the minus strand of JAGFNQ010000274.1, from coordinate 99,657 downwards.
TATAACACACATTCCTATTAATCTTCTTAAGTTGCTAAATTCAGATTCAGGAAGTGGTTTGGTAAATATATCAGCTAGATTAGACTTGGATTCAACATGGTTAAGTTCAATTTCTCCTTTATTTACATGATCTCTGACAAAATGGTGTTTGATTAGACATTCATTTGATAGGAACCTAACCTTATAACCAGTGTCACACAATTGGCTAATGCTTAGTAAATTGAAGTTAAAATTTTCAACAAGTAATACATTTGTTATTATGAAATCAGACTCAAGTTCAATATTGCCTAGGCCAATTACCTTAAGTTTACCGTTGTTTCCAAAAGCAACGGTCCCTAGTCTTTTGTACTTGAGTTCTGTAAATTTGGTGGGATCCCCAGTCATGTGTCTGGAGCATCCACTGTCAATAATCCATTTGTTTTCCTACAGTTAAGTAAGAGGTTTAGACCTTAGGTTGAGTTTTAAAAAAAGATCTAAGAAGATTTAAAAACTTGAGTTTGAATTTTGAATTTGAGTTATGTTAATTTTGATTTTAATTTTAATTTTAATTTTAATTTTAATTTTAATTTGAATTTGAATTTGAATTTTAATTTGAATTTGAATTTGAATTTTAATTTTAATTTTAATTTTAATTTGAATTTTAATTTTAATTTTAATTTGAATTTGAATTTGAATTTGAATTTTAATTTGAATTTTAATTTTAATTTTAATTTTAATTTTAATTTGAATTTTAATTTTTGAAAGTTGAGTTATCAATTAATAATTTGAATTTGGTTGTCCTTATTCATCTCACTCGGTCTAAGTTATCAATCAATGGAGTCTTATGATTTTGTGAGATGATTTTGAGTTTGATTAGAATAGTTAACTTGACCTCGTGTTAGATCCAAGTTTAACAAGTAGTAATTTAAGAGTACACTTCAAAAATTGGTTTCCAGGCCAGGGCGAGGCACAGTGGCCTTCTTTGGCCGAAGCCTTATTGGAGCAACAACCCTTTTCTAGGCAAAGCCGCTTAAAGAAGTTGAACTTTTAACTTACTCATTGAAAACCTTGGTACTAACTAGTACAAGATTAACTTTGAAGCTAATCCTAAGTGCCCACCTGGGCAGAGGCTGATATTAAGGTGCCAACTAATTTGGAGCCTCCCCCTAAATTGTAGACTGGGTGTTTGGGGTCAATGTAATGAATGTCCCTTTTTGGGATATAAAATTGATTCTGACCTACTTGCTTTGTTAGATAAGCTTTCGGAACCCACGCTTTTCGTTGATTTTTGCGGGGGTGGATAAAGGAGATAAAAGATCTTTGGTTCGATCTTGATTTATATCCTATCCCAGATTTGTTGTACATGCCCTTTTGTGATCCAAGAATAAGGTCAAGGTTCTTGGATCGGGTTGTAAAAGTTGCTAGTAGATCCTTAAGTTTTAGGACTTCACCCTTTAGGGTTAAGTTTTCAGTTTCAAGCTCAATTAATTTTTGATTTTGAGTTTGTTCAGTTAATGTTCTGGTATTAATTGATTGCTTCTTAAGGTCTTGATTTTCCTTAAGAAGCTGGTCATTTCTAGATTCAGATTCAAGCAATTTTTTATTTAAAACTGAAATAATTTTAAAGAACTTTTTATTTACTGAATCTAAATATACCTTAGTCGAGTCGTCCGAAAAGAGTCCGATCTCTTGACTCGACTCGTATTCGGAATCCTCGTCTTGCTCCGAGTCCGATTCTGGTCCGGTTGCCATCAGTGCGAGGTAGCTTGCATTCTTCGGTTGTTCATCGTCGGAATCGTCCGAGCTTTCATCCCACGTGGCTTGAAGAGCCTTCTTCTTTTTATTCTTAGTGGGTTGGTCCTCTTTCTTGTAAGGGCATTCATGTTTGAAGTGCCCCTTTTTGTTACAGCCGAAGCAGATCATTTTGCTTTTACCCTCAGTGTTGTAGGGCTTCATCACCTTTTGAATATCCTTCTTTGAAAGTTTGTTCTTCCTTCTGGTGAACATTTTTCTTACCAAGTTCACCAGTTGTTCTTCTTCATCAGAGCCTGACTCCTCTTCAGATTCTTCTTGGGCTTTTCTCTTTGATTTGGCTTCCTTTGGTGAACCTGCAAATAAAGCTAGCCCTTTCTCGGCCTTGGCGTTAGTCTGTTCGTGCAGTTCTAATTCACAAAACAATTCATCTAAATTAATTTTAGAAAGATTCCTAGAAATTTTATAAGCATCTATAATAGATGCCCATAGTGAATTTCTAGGGAATGCATTTAAAGCGTACCTTATTATATCCCGGTTCTCCTGTTTGTGCCCGATCATGTGGAGTCCATTCAGTATGTCCTTGATCCGGGCGTGGAGTTGGCTAGCAGATTCTCCTTCCTGCATTTTTATATTAAATAATTTGTTTAAAAGTAAATCCCTTTTTGTTACCTTGGCATCAGAGGTGCCTTCATGTAGTTCAATTAATTTGTCCCATAGTTCCTTTGCTGAGTCGGTTGGTCCAATTCTGTTTAGCTCCTCTTTGGTAAGTCCGCACTGGAGGGTATTCTGGGCTTTGAACTCGGTCTGAGCCTTTTTCTTCATTTCTGAGTTCCATCTATCGGGCCTTAGTGGAGCATTATTTCCCTCATCCATTGGCGGTGTGTAGCCTGTTTGGACTGCCAACCACTGATCCATGTCGGTCTTCAGATACACCTCCATCCTTCTCTTCCAGTAGGGAAAGTCTTCCCCATTAAAGAGGGGAGGGCGAGCAGTGCTATAGCCTTCACCTTGGGCCATTTAACTTCTGTGCACACGAAATACAAGTAGAAACAATATCCCAAGACTGGGTCTTGGATTAGTAGTGCGGGAAATGATAAACTAACTAAAAAGCAACTTGAACGGTGTTGCACCAGATTCAAGTAAAACCTACCGAACGGAAAACGTAATCCAAATCTAGGCAACAATACCTAATTTAGATCAAGTGTAGCGAAAAACCAAAACTCGAAAAAAAAACTGGATTTCCCCCGGCTCTTATGGTGGTTGCACCGATACAGAGCGAACCAGGCTCTGATACCACTTGTAAGATCGATGCACGTGAGAGGGGGGGGGGGTGAATCACGTGATTTTTTAAAAAATTAAGGCGCTTTAAAAAGCGTGCACAGCGGAAATGAAATAAACGGAAAACAAACACACTAACACAAACGAATTTTACTTCGTTCGGAGCCTTCGTCGACTCCTACTCGAAGGCCCAGGTCCCTCGGACCTTTCCGTTGGGCAATCCACTAGTATTCTCTACCGGTAAGCACCGATAGAGTAAGCGAGTACAGAGGAATTGAAAGTGTGACAACCCCACACTTTCAAGCAATTAAATGCAATAAAATATTTATATAAAAAATATCTTTTTACCGACGTCCGGAGTAGGTAGACTCTTTCGGGGCAGCAGGACGTCGTCGGCTCGAAGTGTAGCGTTTCCGGAGCAAGGCGCGAGCGTAGAAAAACTTGAAAGCTTTGACAGAAGTGTTGTCTTTGAGGAGGGTCGAGGCCCTCTTTATATAGGGCAGAGGGCGCCCGACATGCTCGGGGCGCCCCCCACGTGGCTGTCGATCCGGCGATGCTCCGGTCAGAGCTAATCTCGTCTACTTCGGGATTGCTTTTGACTGGGGCGCCCGACGCGCGAGGGGCGCCCGATTGACCGGTCAAAATCCCATCTTCTGGCTTCGCGAGGGCGAGCTTCGGCAGCTGGCAGTGAGGTGGCACAGGGGGCGCCCGATTTTAGCGGGGCGCCCCAAATAGCGATGCTGTCGGGGCGTTTACCTCTCCGCTGACTCCTGGTTGACTCTGGGGCGCCCGACACATCCGGGGCGCCCTGCTCAGCTACGGCCTCACTCCTTTGAGGCTGTCTGAGCTGCAGAAACACCGTCCTTCGGTCCTGCATCCAGGGTTAGTCCAAAACAACAAATAATAAGATATAAGTTAGATCCTGTCTCCCAGACCAGGATCTAACCAGGACTCAACTTAGATCACCTAAATGGGTCTAAGTTGGACCGCGCCTAAAGTCCAAGATTGGACTCGTCCTCACTGGGTCGCTCCTCCAGTGACTTACCTTACTTACCCATTGTGCAGCTCTACTTGACTTCTTGACCCTACCAGGACTTCCTGCCAAGGCTCAACCACCTTGGTCTTCTTGCCAAGTCTCAACCAACTTGGTCTTCAGCCAGTTGTCAGGTCCCGCGGACCCAACTGGACTTCCCGCCAGGACTCAACCATCCTGGACTTCAGCCTGGTGTCTGGTCCTAAGTCTTTCAACCCTGCACACTTGGTAAAGAGGTTAAACACACACAACCCTAGCTTTAACCACTTTGTCATACATCAAAACCCGAGTTTGACCGTTAGTGCAAACTGCACCAACAGATAGATCCTATCGCGGATGCATAAGGAATCTTATTCATGCAAATCCTCTCGTCTTCTGTGCGCGGACACATAGACTTTGAAAGGTTGATCCCATGCCTGATGGGAAGGTAACCTTTCTTGGATTCCGACATGCTAAACCTTTTTAGCACTCGGTCTATATATGTAGACTGCGAAAGACCAAGCAACCGTTTTGATCTATCTCTATAGATTCTAATCCCAAGGATATAGGTTGCTTCTCCCAGGTCTTTCATGGAGAAAGTTTTGGACAACCAAATTTTAACTGTCTGTAAGACTGATATATCGTTTCCTATAAGTAAGATGTCATCGACATATAATACTAGGAATACGACTGCACTCCCACTAACCTTCTTGTAAACACAAGGTTCGTCAGGATTTTGTGAGAAATCAAACTTTTTGATTGTCTCATCAAAACGGATGTTCCAGCTCCTAGATGCTTGCTTTAGTCCATATATGGATCGTCGAAGCTTGCATACTTTGGTTTTATCAACCGATGTGAAACCTTCAGGTTGTATCATGTATACATCCTCAAGCAGGTTTCCGTTAAGGAAAGCTGTTTTCACATCCATTTGCCATATCTCATAATCATAATGAGCTGCTATGGTTAGGAGCATCCGAATGGATTTAAGCATAGCTACTGGCGAATAGGTTTCGTCATAATCAATTCCTTGCTTCTGACGATATCCTTTTGCCACTAATCTAGCCTTAAAGGTAACAACATTACCTTCCATGTCGGTTTTCTTCTTGAAAACCCACTTGCACCCTATGGACTTAATCCATTCAGGTGGTTTAACCAAGTCACATACTTGGTTTTCGTACATGGAATCCATTTCCGACTTCATGGCCTCAAGCCATTTATCCCTTTCTGAACTTTTCAGAACATCTTCATAACTGATAGGTTCGTCATCGCTTATGAGTAACACGTCGTTCGATTCACTTACGAGAAATCCGTATCTCTCTGGAATATTGCGTGTCCTATCAGATCTACGAAGAGGTGCTGTAGTTTTAGGTTTAACTGATAGCTCATCATTATGAGGTATTGGTTGTGGGTCTAGACTAGGTGTCTCCATAATGTCTATTGGAGTTTCTTGAACTTCATCAAGTTCAATCCCACTCCCACTGTTTTCTTATAAAAGAAATTCTTTTTCTAGAAATACAGCATGCCTTGAAACAAACACCTTTTGTTCCAAGGGATGATAGAATTGGTAACCCTTCGTTTCCTTAGGGTATCCAATAAATAGATATTTATCAGACTTAGCATCCAATTTGTCTGATACAGTCCGCTTCACATAAGCAGGACAACCCCATATTTTAAGGTGAGTTAAGTCGGGTTTCTTACTATTCCATATCTCATACGGAGTAGTAGAGACTACCTTGGTCGGGACTCTGTTTAGCAAGTAAACAGCTGTCTTAAGTGCATAGCCCCAAAAGGATTTTGGAAGAGTTGCATGATTCATCATCGACCTAACCATGTCCATCAAGGTTCGGTTGCGCCTCTCAGATACACCATTATGTTGTGGTGTATATGGCAGAGTCCATTGGGATAATATCCCATTGTCCCTAAGATAATCTTGAAACTCTTGACTTAAGTATTCACCACCCCGATCGGAACGAAGTATTTTAATACTTTTGCCATGTTGTTTCTCTACTTCATTTCTAAACTCTTTGAATTTCTCAAAGGCTTCAGATTTGTGTTTCATCAAGAACACGTACCCGAATCGTGAGTGATCATCGATAAAGGTGATGAAGTAGCTATAGCCTCCTTGTGCAAGAGTTGACATTGGTCCACATACATCAGTATGTATTAGACCAAGCAATTCTCCCACTGGATTACCTTTTCCAGAAAAGGTTAATTTGGTCATCTTGCCTTTTAAGCATTATTCGCATGTATCAAATGAATCGGGTTCAAATGATTCTAAAATTCCACATCGTTGCAATTCGGTCATGGGTTTCTTACTTATATGGCCAAGACGACAATGCCATGCGTAGGAGTCTATTCGATTATCTATTCGAGCAGGTTTGTTGCTAACTTCGATATTGAAAACGTCACTGGATAAATCTAACGTGTAGATGCCATTGCACAAAGTTCCATTCCCATAAAGAATGCCATTTAAAGTTATGTAACAACAATTGTTACTAAAAGTTAAATGATAACCCTTTTCATTCAAACATGAAATAGATACAATGTTCTTTATTAATGAAGGAACAAAATAACAATTATCCAATTCTAAGATACGTCCAGTGGGGAGCTTTAGCAAATATGTTCCGATGGCAACAGCAGTAATCTTTGCTCCATTTCCAACTCGCAGATTTGCTTCTCCTTTGACGAGTCTTCTTCTATTCCTTAGCCCTTGTATGTCATTACATATATGTGAGCTACACCCAGTATCAAGTACCCATGTGTTTGAGGAAGTAGAGTGACATTCAATAACGAAGATACTTGAAGAGGATGAGGCATCGGATGCCTTATTCTTCAAGGACTCAAGATAAATCTTGCAGTCTCTTCGCAAGTGACCTTCCTTGCCACAATGATGGCAAGTACCTTTTAGGGTATTTTCAGTCTTTTTGGCCTTTTTCTTCTTTCCCTTATTCTGTTGTTTGGCCTTCCTCTTAGAACCTTTCTTCAAGGAACCAACTAACAGCACTGTCTTCTGTTCCTGCTTCACAGAAGGCTCTACAGTCTTCAGCAGGTTGAGCAACTCAGGAAACTGGTCTGGAGTTGCATTTTCAGGAGGACGGTTGGGAAGTTGATCTTCAAGGACATAAGCAAGCTTCTCAGCCTTGAGGACTATCCTCAGGTTTCGAAGCCAGTCCATGAAGTTTGGCCCAGTCAGTTTATTGGTGTCCAAAATGGAACGCATGTTTAGGGAAGACATGATCAAGTGATTATGCTAGAAATACAAATTGAGCTTATGTGAGAAGAATGATTAAAGAATGTATCATCATACATATATTAAATCCTATTTATTTTTCGAATTGAGTCACCCTTTTTATCAATTCGGGAGATCGTAGGAACATCTCCAAATAGGTTGATATCCAACCATAGATAAGAACAACCATGGCTGTGGCCATCAAGTTTTTCTTAGCTATGAAGGTAGGTAATTATACCGATTACACATCACATATATGTAACTATCACTTTATGCTATCAACTAATTGAATGTTTGCATAAATCATTGGGTCGTTAACTCATTAACAAGTATGCAACTATATACATAGCACCCAACTACACCTCTCTTTGCATCGACCTTGGCTGTGGCACAACAAATCGATGCTCCAAGCTTAAGGCTGACCCATTAATCAAGAAATAGTTTTAATATGGTTGGAGCTCATTCAATCGTTTAGTCAGGCTTGGATGTGTCCAACAACCAAAACTAAGGATTAATCTCTGACTCCAACTATATTATTCATAAACTAATTCCATGGTTTGAACATGTTGAGGTTCAAGTCGGGCATGGATGTGACCATCAACCCAAACGAGAAATAAAACTCCAATTCTAACCATATTAATGGAAGGTGTTGGCCTTAATATTTTGTAAGGGGTTTTGGGTCTCATCCTTTCTTTTCTAAGCACATTCATGACATAGAATAATGTCATGACTAACGATTTCCTTAATTAAGTATGTATGTGACTTAAGTTATCAAGTCTCATTAATTGAATTAGGAACCGGATTTCCTAATTCCAATTTCATACTTAATTAAAGGAATTGTTTTGGGAAACAATTTCCTAAATTGTCATAATTAATTTCGGAAATAATATGTTCAAGACTTTGATTTCTCTAAATCAAATCTTATTAAATTAAGAGACAAATCCCTTAATTCAACTACATATTATTTTAATGAAAATCTCATTTAAGAAAACTCTATAGGAAACCATTTTCCTAATTAATTTTGGAGACAACAATATGTAAGAGCATCACCTCTTCAAACATATTTTATTCATGGATTTAATTAATTACAACAAATTATTTTCTAAGTGTGGCTCCCCGAGGCTCAGATACCCAAAGAAAAGTAATGTGTTGTAAATCCAATTAGACGGCTCCCCGAGGCTCAATCCAAATCAAACATGACAATTTCAATTAAAATTGGGAAATTAAATTACAACGACTAACTTTAAATTGGACGGCTCCCCGAGGCTCAATCCAAAATAAAGAATTTTGTTGTCAATTTAAAAACCAATTCAAATTTAATTGTCAATTAACTGTCCATGAATTTGTCTAGACTTTCTTAAAAGAAAGTGCCCAAAATTGCGAGATTTCAAAAATAGGTTTTCAGAATAATTGTAAGTTTCCGGTACAAAGAAAACTTACATATTTCCAAAATTGGAAAATTTCTAAAATAGAAAAATTTCCAAAATTGGAAAGTTTCCAAAGATGGGAAGTTTTCAAAATTATTATAAAATTTCAGAAAATAGAAAATTTCAAACGTTTGCGAAATTTCATGAGGATTTCCAAACTTTGAAATTCCTAAATCTAAAATTTATTATAATTCGAAAGTTTCCATAATTGAAAATTTTTTCCGAAATTGAGATCATGACAAAGTTTTCCACAAAACAATTATATGATTAAGTCAAACACTAACCGACTCTGATACCACTGTTGGGACTGGGTGTATGTCGACAAGGATACGAGTTCGTAAAATTTTAAATTTTTACGTGCAGCGGAAGAATTTGCATAAAATAATTTTCTAAATTATTTTAACATCGTATCTAGCATGCAACCTTATGGTGTGTTGACATAATCATAAAATAAAACTTTGCGGAAAAGTAAACTAATTTACATTATACCTCTCATAACTCGAAGTAAGGGACGAGATCCAACCGTAGCGTCCCTTGGAAGCTTCGCCTCTATTCGCGTCCACGCCGAGTTCTCTTCGGGATGACTTCGCAAAGTCACGAGTTTTGTGCCGACGAGAACTACTAGATTCTCTATAGGCACAACAAAGAAGTACAAGAGAAGAAATAGGAAAGAGTGGAAACTAACCAACAAAGAAATTAAACGGAATCGAATTCCGACAAGAGAGGAGTCGCTATCCGCTTCTTCTTCTTCATGTTTGGTTTCTCCTTCTTGTTGAAGCTCACGGCAACTCACCCTTGGGAGGAAGGTGCTTCGGCCCTAGGTCCTCAAGAGGGCGCCGGCCCTAATTGGCCAAGAGGGCGCCGACCCTAGGTGGGGGAAGGGAAAGAGAGAAGAGAATTAAGAGAGAGAGAGGGAGCTCTATATCGATTATCCAAATCTTAGGAATCCAAGGCTTGCCTATGGTTCCTTATATAGTTGCTTCTCCCTTGCCAAGTCTCCTCTTAACCGAATTAACGGAATTAACGGAATTAGTTATCATAAGAAATTTATCCTATAAATTCTCTTATGAATTATTCCGTTTAAACCAAGTTTTATTATAACTAACTTTATAATAAAACTAATTAGTTATCATAAGAAATTTATCCTATAAATTCTCTTATGAATTTTATTATAACTAACTTTATAATAAAACTAATTAGTTATCATAAGAAATTTATCCTATAAATTCTCTTATGAATTATTCCGTTTAAACCAAGTTTTATTATAACTAACTTTATAATAAAACTAATTAGTTATCATAAGAAATTTATCCTATAAATTCTCTTATGAATTTTATTATAACTAACTTTATAATAAAACTAATTAATTATCATAAGAAATTTATCCTATAAATTCTCTTATGAATTATTCCGTTTAAACCAAGTTTTATTATAACTAACTTTATAATAAAACTAATTAATCTCTCCTTTTATTTTGGAATAAATTTTATAAGAAATTTATAAACTTTCTTATTATGGAAAAATCAATTCATAATTGATTTTATAAAATTAAAATAAACCAATTCATGGATTATTTTAACTTCCATAAAAAGAATAAATTTCTATAAATTTATTTATATAAATTTCTTTATACAAATTTATTTATCCATAATTTATAAAACAAATCGCGCTAGATTTGTTTTATTAATTAAACCAAAATTAATTAAACAACACATAATCAACAGGGGAAAGATGAAGAGCAGAAAATGTAGGGAAGTCACGGGTGCACTCACCAGAATCCCTTGGTCTAGGATGACCGAGGAAGTACTCGTAGATGGAATCAGAGGTCACTCCATCGAAGGGGACTGGGAGAGGATTAGGAGGAAAAGGGTAGAGAAAGAAATCGTTGTGTGATCAGCGACAGCCGAGAAAATCAGTCAAGATTGATCGATCGAAAGCAAGATCAATACCGGCAACACGGGTCTGCCATCCCGTGCTCCACCCAGTGCCCGGTCCACTGACCATATTGTTATAGAACTCAGAAACCAAGGTCAGGTTGATCAGTCCTTCAAAGTGCACGAGGGGTTGAAGATTATAGAACTCAATTCGTTGTTGAATTGTTGGACAGTGTTCATAGATAAAAGTTGGGTCTATAGCCCGACACGGCATTAACTTGAAGTTGTGCCACTAGAACTTGAAGGCAAGACCAGGACTCTAAAACCGAGTAAGTTGAGGGAGTGGAGGCCTTTGAGAGGATGAAGAGGTTTTCTCTCTAGAACATCCCTCTGCTACCTCCTTTCCCTTAGCAGATTTTCTAATGAGGTTTGAATTGATCATGACACATAGATTGAATCATAACGAAACAAGAGTTGATCACCATAGATAATACCCAATCAAAGGATAGATATGAAACAAGGAGAAATTTGATGAAAAAGTGGGGTTACGGCAAAACATAGGGGTCACGGTGAGAATCAAGACACCACAGCAAGAACAAGAACAAAAATCATAAGATGATTAGCTTCACAAACAAGGTTTTATGAATTGATTGACAAGAAAATCAAAACGAACAACTTACTTAGGTGCCATTGAGAAGATTCTTGGATCGGAAGAACTCGTAGGGAGGAGCTCGGCGCAAGAGAAAATCGCAGACTATCTCTGCGAAAGAGGAACGCGCGCGAGGCTGGAGAAAAACTTCACACTCACGCTCACGCGAGGAAGAGGTGCACGCAGGAGGGTCTTCTCGCACACGCAAGTCGCGCAGATGAGGAGTTTCGGCGCTAGGGTTCGAGAAAATGAAGGTTTGGAGAGAGTTAATCGGTTGGTGGATTGGTCCACCAACCAAAATTTAATGCGTTTGAATGGATCACCGTTCGATCTGATCGCGTCCCGACCGATCAGGATACAGCCTGATCGGACTGGCATGGTCCTGATCGGTCGGATGATCAATCAGACTCGCTCCTGATCAGTCGGGTGACCGATCAGGATTCGATCAGTAGGGTCCGGAGAGAAACGTCTGAGCTCCCTGATCGGTCTGTGGACCGATCCCCACAGGGTGCTAGATCGGTCCGGAGACCGATCCAGGCTAGCTCAGTACACTTAGTCAGATTCCGGGAGATCACGGCTTGCCTCGCAGATCGGTCTGTGGATCGAACACCACAGGAAGAAGCCAGATCGGTCCAGGGACCGATCAGCCCGATGCCTGATCGGTCCGGTGACCGATCAGGGTTCCTGATACAAACTGAAATGTTCGGTTTCAGAATTTCTGAATTTTCCAGACGAGATTTGATGGACTTTGTCGAACTTGTGCATGATTTTATGACTAAGATTGATTCCTGAACAAGAATCAAAAGTCCTTATAGGTTCATCAAACACTTTGACCCATCTAAATGGAATCAAACTCAAGCAATAATCAATCAAGCAAATTCAACCAAGTTGTTACTCCAACTTCAAGTTTCCAATTAAGTTGCCTTGATTGGAATGTCCAAGTATGATCATAGAGCCATATACACATATGTTATGCAATGGTTTTCCCCATACTTAGTCACCACCGTGATTATTATCTCGTCAACTTAATTTCTCAAGTGATGCAATGACATTTTGAGAAATTGAGTTGAACCTAACATCTCACCCCATATCTAGCAAACAAAAACATTTTGGTAACCCTTATAGTTTGTGTGAGATGTTCCTAAAGTTACCCAATTGTACCCTAACAATTTGAAATAATCATGAAGGGTTTTGAATACAATTTGAGGATCATAAAGCGCGACACATTCCCAATTCCCGTCTTAGGAAACTAAATTCACTCTCGGGAAGCGGTTTAGTAAAAATGTCAGCTAGGTTTGACTTTGACTCTACATGTGAGAGTATGAAGTTCCCCCTAGCTACATGATCTCAAATGAAGTGGTGTCTTACTTCAATATGTTTTGTCCTAGAATGATGGACCGGATTCATGGTTAAGTTAATTGTGCTAATGTTATCACATAACACTTGCACACCCTTGTAACTCAATCCATAATCCTCTAGGGTGTGGATCATCCACAACAATTGTGATATACTCTCTCCCATGGCGATATATTCTGCCTCGGTAGTGGAAAGAGCAACACAATGTTGCTTCCGACTCGACCAACTTACTAAGGACGATCCTAAGAATTGGCAGCCCCCACTAGTGCTTTTCCGGTCCAACTTACATCCAGCGTAGTCGAAATCCGTATAGCCCATCAAATCAAAAGATTCGGTACGGGGATACCAAAGACTTACACCAATTGTGCCCTTGAGATATCTCAAAATTCGCTTAACAGCAATTAGGTGAGATTCCTTGGCACAGACTTGATACCTAGCGCACATACCTACAGCAAATAGTATATTTGGTCGACTAGCTGTGAGGTATAGCAAACTACCTATCATGCTTCGATATTGAGTTAGATCAACGGGTTTACCACTCTCATCATTATCTAATCTTGTGTTTGTAGCCATGGGAGTGGTTACCTCTTTCGAATCACTCATATTGAATTTTCGAAGCATTTCATGTGTATACTTTGATTGGTGCACATGGATACCATCGCGAGTTTGCTTGATTTCAAGTCCGAGGAAGAAAGTCAACTCTCCCACTGACTCATCTCAAACTCACTCTCCATGTGTCCGATAAATTCACGTAAATAGCCCTTGTTGTTTGAGCCACAAATTATGTCATCGACATATACTTGGGCTACAAATATATTGTCACCATCTCTTCGTAGAAATAGTGTAGGGTCTATTTGACCTCTAACGAACCCCTTTCCAATCAAGAATCTCGACAACCGCTCATACCAAGCCCGGGGTGCTTGTTTAAGGCCATAGAGTGCCTTTTTGAGCTTGAACACGTGATTCGGATGTTCGATACTCTCAAACCCCGGAGGTTGTTCGACATAGACCTCCTCTCTAATCAAACCATTTAGGAAGGCCGATTTGACATCCATTTGAAATAATTTGAAGCCACGGTGTGCTGCAAATGCAAGCATCAATCGGATGGACTCTAATCGTGCCACGGGAGCATAAGTCTCATCATAATCAAGACCTTCAACTTGACTGTAGCCCTTGGCTACCAAGCGTGCCTTGTTTCTAATGATTTGTCCCTTGTGGTTTAATTTGTTTTTGAAGACTCATTTGGTTCCAATAATGGTGGTCTTCTTAGGCCTAGGGACTAAGTCCCAAACCTGACTCCTCTCAAATTGACTTAGTTCATCTTGCATTGCGATAATCCAATCGGGATCATTTAATGCTTCATTAATTTTTCTAGGTTCAATTTCGGAAATTAGAGCAACTTCATTAACCTCATTCCGGAAGAATGATCTAGTCCTATCCCCTTGATGGATGTCTCCAACAATTTGGTCTTGGGGATGACTAGAGGCTAGTCTCGTTTGCCTTGGTGTTGGTGGTGCTTCTTGAACAGGTTCACTAGACACAAGTTCAGCCTCAGGATCCGGCTGATCAATGAGTTGTCTAGGCTCACCGTCATCAGACTCATCACCATCAACAACGCTTGGAGTTTCTTTCAAACTTAGTTTCCTAAGTTCAAGTTGAGCTCCTCCTACATTTTTTGGCTGGTCAATTGATTTTGGAATTTCCTCAAAAACCACGTCAGAAGACTCTTCAACTAGTCTGGTTCTCTTGTTGTAGACTCGGTAGGCTTTACTAACGAGGGAGTACCCGACTAATATCCCTTCATCAGCTTTTGCCGTGAACTTTCCAAGATGATCCTTGGTGTTTAGGATGAACACCTTACAACCAAACACCCTAAGGTGTTTAACCGTAGGTGGTTTCCCAAACCAAAGTTCATGGGGAGTCTTTCCTAAAAACCTATGGATGAGAACTCGATTTTGCACATAGCAAGCTGTATTTACAGCTTCTGCCCATAAGTAACTCGGGAGTGAGTACTCATTAAGCATGCTTCGTGCAACCTCTTGAAGTGCACGATTCTTCCTCTCTACAACACTATTTTGTTGTGGTGTCCTAGGAGTAGAGAACTCATGTCTATAACCCTTATCTTGATAAAATTCTAGAAACCTTTGGTTTTGAAATTCACCTCCATGATCACTTCTTATTGTCTTAATTGTTGATGATTTTTCATTTTCAATTCTTCTACAAAAAGAAATAAAAATATCTAAGGTTTGGTCTTTATGTTTTAAAAAGAAAGTCCATGTATATCTAGTGAAATCATCAATGATAACAAAACAATATCTACTTCCATTCAATGATATGATAGTACTACAATCAAATAGATCCATGTGAAGTAAGTCTAATGCATTGGAAGTACTTACAGCGCTTTTACCTTTATGTGCAGATTTTGTTTGCTTACCCATTTGACACGCATCACATAATTTATCTTTTCCATACTTGATGCTCGGTAAGCCTCGAACTAGTCCCTTGTTGGCCAACTTCCGGATGTTCTTCATGTTCACATGTGCTAGTCTCCGGTGCCAAAGAGTGGACTCTTCTTCTTTTGACATGAAACACTTAGCAAAAGCATTAGTAGCACTTTTAAATGAAACTTGATAAATATTGTCTACTCTTGCTCCTACTAGTACCGTGTCCAAGGTGTCATTTTGTCTAACTAGACATTGACTTGGTTGGAAGTCAATTGTGTAACTCGTGTCACACAATTGACTGACACTTAGGAGATTAAACTTCATCCCCTTGACTAGAAGGACATTTGAGATTCTATGACATTCGGATATTTGAATGTCTCCTATTCCTATGACCTTAAGGCTACCATTGTTACCAAATGATACATTACCTCTACTCTTCTTGTGAAATGTGGTAAACAATGATCTATCCCCGGTCATGTGTTTGGAGCATCCACTATCAATGAACCAAGTTGATAGATGCTCCCCCTCAATCATAACCTACACAATTCGAAAAATAGAGGTCTTAGGTACCCAAACCTTGGGACCTAAAGCATCAACTAAGCGTGACTTTGGCACCCATGCCTTAACAACTTTCTTTTGGATTTTGGGTGTCCTAGATTGTCTCATGTCAGTCCTAGACATGAGAGATACAAATGAGGGTTCCTTAGGGCGGTAACCAATACCGGCCCTAATGTAAACCGCTCTTTGGGCATTTAAAATCATATCTAGGGTCTTAGAGCTATTTGAGAATTTCCCAAGAATATTCTTGAGCTTCTCAATTTCACTCTTCAATGATTGGTTTTCCTCCACTAACTCATTATCATGCAAATCACTTATTTCCTCAACCTTAGAGGATTTCAAGCTTACAATCTCATGTTTCAAAGATTCAATTTCATCTTCTAGTAATTCAACATGCAAGTCATCAATATTATCATCCCTAGAAGCTTTCAATTGATCAATTTCTAATTGCAATGCTTTAACTTTGTTTTTGGATTTCTTAAGCATACTAGTTAAACATGCAATTGCTCTATAACATTTTTCAAGCTCGGGAGAAGTTACCTCTTCATCATCCGAAGATGATGAAGCCGCGTTTGAGGACCTTGAAGATTCTTCACTGCTCTCCTCTCCAAGAGCCATGAGTGCCACTTGCCTTGTGCTCTTCTCCTCCTTCTCATCATCGGATGAGCTAGAGGATGACTCATCCCAAGAAGCCTTCAAAGCTTTCTTCTTCTTCTTGGATTTCTCTTCTTTTCTTTTGGGTTTCTCCTCCTTCTTAAGCTTCGAACATTCATTCTTGAAATGCCCTTTCCTACCACACTCAAAGAAAGATGCATTATTCTTATCAAGCTTGAATTCACTAGTGTTACCTCTCCTTTTGAAACGTCGGTCTCTTCGCATCATCCTCCTCACAAAGTTGGCCATTTCGGATGAAGAAGAGCCGCTGCCATCCTCCTCGGAGTTTGACTCGGATTCGGAAGAGGATGAAGATGATGAAAGATCCTTCTCCTTCTTCTTCTCCTTCTTCTTCTTGTTGATCCGGTCCCCTGCAACTAAGGCAATCCCATTCTCCTTGGGGCCTTTGTTAGCCATCTCATGCAATTCCATCTCACAAAATAAATCATCTAGCTTTACAATAGATAAATCCTTGGATACTTTGTAGGCATCCACCATGGATGACCACAAAGCATTCCTTGGAAATGCTTTCAAGACATACCTCACAAGGTCGCGATTCTCGACCATTTCATCAATTGAATGAAGTCCATTAAGGACTTCCTTGAACCGGCTATGGAGCTCACTTACCGACTCATTCTCCTTCATGGAGAGATTTTGAAGTTGATTGAGGAACAAGTCCCTCTTTGTAATCCTTGAGTCTCGGGTGCCTTCATGGAGCTCTATGAGTTTGTTCCACAAGTCTTTTGCACTTGTGAAGGGACCAACCTTGATGAGTTGGTCTTTGTTCATGCCACATTGTAGAGTGACAACCGCCTTCGCGTCGGCTTCACTCTTCCTTGTTTGTTCGGCAGTCCACCGTGAAGATTCGAGTTCCTTGCCTTCATCATCCTTAGGAGGGATGAATCCCTCCTCACCGCGAACCACGTATGGATATCCATCTTCAAATAGTATTCCATTTTTGATCTCCAATATTGGAAAGTCGCTGCCATCAAAGAATG
>JAGFNQ010000274.1:69258-81797 GCA_024364735.1 Boesenbergia rotunda | reverse complement strand
GTTTTGAATGAGACAATCAAAGAGTTTGATTTCTCACAAAATCTTGACGAACCTTGTGTGTACAAGAAGGTTAGTGGGAGTGCAGTCGTATTCCTAGTATTATATGTCAATGATATATTACTTATAGGAAACAATATATCAGTCTTACAGTCGGTTAAAATTTGGTTGTCCAAAACTTTCTCCATGAAAGACCTGGGAGAAGCAACCTATATCCTTGGGATTAGAATCTATAGAGATAGATCAAAACGGTTGCTTGATCTTTCACAGTCTACATATATAGACCGAGTGCTAAAAAGGTTTAGCATGTCGGAATCCAAGAAATGTTACCTTCCCATCAGGCATGGGATCAACATTTCAAAGTCTATGTGTCCGCGCACAGAAGACGAGAGGATTTGCATGAATAAGATTCCTTATGCATCCGCGATAGGATCTATCATGTATGCTATGTTATGTACTAGGCCCGATGTATCGTATGCTCTGAGCGTCACGAGCAGATACCAGTCTGATCCAGGAATGGATCATTGGGCGGCTGTCAAGACAATCCTTAAGTACTTAAGAAGAACTAAGGATGTGTTCCTAATATATGGAGAAGGAGATATGGTAATAGGTGGGTATACAGATGCCAGTTTCCAGACAGATAAGAATGACTTAAAATCTCAGTCTGGATACGTATTTACTTTGAATGGAGACACAATAAGTTGGAAGAGTTCCAAACAAGACACCCTAGCGGATTCTACCACGGAAGCAGTCTGGATCAAGAAGTTCGTCTCAGAACTTGGTGTGGTTCCAACCATTGATGAAGCAATACCGGTTTATTGCGACAACAATGGAGCTATTGCACAAGCAAAGAAACCAAGGTCTCATCAATGATCCAAACATGTGCTTCGCCGCTATCATCTGATCAGAGAGATTATAAGTAGGAATGATATACAAATTGAGAAAATTCCCACTGAAAGGAATTTAGCGGATCCTTTAACTAAGGCCTTGCCTCAAAGCAAGTTTGAGGTCATGTTAGAGCCTGTGGTATTGGGTACCGTAGCGATTGGCATTAGGCCAAGTGGGAGTTTCTTAGTAATATGAGAGAAGTGTCCTAAGGCAATCGCCTTATGATTGTAATCATTTACTTTAATAAATGAATATTCACTATTTGAGTATACATGTTAATGTATTTGATTGAGATCTTAAACTCATTTACTGAATATCCGCAATACAATTCACAGAATGAGAGAATTTGTGATGAATTCACAACTAGTGATTATCTCTACATGTGCAATTGTGAAGTATTGAAATTGTCTCTAGTCGATGAATTGATAAATAAGGACACTATCAATTCTGTTGAGACTAGCATGGGTTATTCTCTAATCAGCTGATTCTCACTGGCTGGTGACATTGGGATGTCCGGAGATAAACATGAATGCTAGTTAAGGGAACTAGTTCATTGGAGTGACTGGCTGTAAAACTTCACATGGTAGTCTACATATAGACATGTCAGTGAAGTTATTACTGCAGCTTAAGTGCGATGTTCCTTTGACTTGCGGTGTTCAAGTCATCTTGGTCATGGAGACTTATACTTTGACATCTTAAGCAAGCATCTCTAAGGAGGTGTGGACCCAGGATGGTTGGGTATAAGCCAAAGTGCCCGAAGATGTTTGAACAACCTACAAAGGATTCACCACTCCTTGCGAGGAGATGTATACCCAAGGCCTATCGTCGGATTGTTACTCAAAGCCTCTGGCCAGAGCATCGCATGTTCAGAGTATGAATCTCTCAAAAACATGAGAGTAACTAGAATCCGTTGGACGAGAAAGACATTACTTGGGCTAGGTGTGACGTAGTCAGCTTAGTGGGGACTGACACACATAGACCGTGTCCTGAACCAAGTGGGTATAAGATGGTGAAGGGAATGAGGCACGATTCATTAGAGCTGCTGAAGGGTTTCAAAATAATTTCTGAGGTCAACCGTTGATCTTTCGATTAATTGGGGATCATGATGTACTACTAGGTACCACTCATGATCGTTCTATAATTGATGAATTATAGATGGCCAATATAAATCGAAAGCCTATTTAGTCACACGCACTACGAGTAATCCGAGGGCTTTAAAATGAGTTGAAAATTGGATTTTTCGATCAAGAGAGATAACTCGAATCTGAATTTATCAGAGACGCATCGGAAGCATAAAATGGCTAAGTCTTTTGAAGACTTATTGGACAAATTAAATGAGTTTAATTCGTACAGTTACGGCATTGGTTTGGCCGGCCAAAGAGGGTCCCCACCCTCTTTGGTTTGGCCAGCCACAACAAGGAGGGAAACCAATTTATTTGGTTCAAATTATAAAATAAATCAAGCGCGATTTGTTTTATAAAATTATGGATAAATAAATTTATATAAAGAAATTTATATAAAGAAATTTATTTTCATGGAAATTAAAATAAACCTTGGATTGGTTTATTTTATTTTATTAAATTAATTATGAATTGATTTTTCCATGATAAGAAAAATTTATATAATAAATTTATTCTTTTTATAGAAATTAAAATGAACCATGGATTGGTTTATTTTATTTTATAAAATCAATTATGAATTGATTTTTCTATGATAAGAAAAATTTATATAATAAATTTATTCTTTTTATGAAAATTAAAATGAACCATGGATTGGTTTATTTTATTTTATAAAATCAATTATGAATTGATTTTTCCATGATAAAAAAAATTTATAATAAATTTCTTGTAAAATTTTATTTCATAATAAAAGGGGAGACATGGTTGTTTTTATTATAAATTGAGTTATAATAAAAACTTGGAATAACGGAATAATTCATAGAAAAATATATAAGATAAATTTCTTATAAAAAATTCCGTTAAGAGGAGACTTGGCGATTAAGAGGCTACTATATAAAGGTACCAAGGCAAGGCTTGGAAATAAATTCAAGAGATCAAGGATTCTTGCCTAGCCTCTTTTCCTCTCCTTCTCTCCCTCTCCCTCCCAAGTGGGCGCCGGCCCTAGAGAACTCCTCTAGGGTTGCCGCGAGCCAACTCCACCAAGAAGGCGCCGAAGAAGAAGAAGAAGCGGGTCGCGACTCCTTCCTTCCTTCCTCCCGGAATCTTGATTCCGTTTGGTGGTTAGTTTTCCATCTCTCTCTCTTGATATTCTTGTCGTGCCTTTGGAGAATCTAGTAGTTTTTGTCGGCACGAAACTCGTGGCTATGCGAAATCATCCCGAAGAGAACTCGGCGTGGACGCGAATAGAGGCGGAGCTTCCAAGGGACGCTACGGTTGGATCTCGTCCCTTACTTCGAGTTACGTGAGGTATTGAGTAAATTAGTTTACTTTCTGCAAAATTTTAATTTATGATCATGTCCACACATCATAAGGTTGCATGCTAGATACGTGGTTAAAATAATTTGAGAAATTATTTATGCTAATTCTTCCGCTGCACGTAATTATTTTTAAAATTACGAACCCGTATCCATGTCAACATGCACCCGGTCCCAACAGATGGATCAATGCGTATAGGAGGAAGGTGTGAAATGGTCGCATGGTAGCGACGTCTCTAGTGGATAAAGGTAGAATGCAGCGGACTAGTACTCTATAAAGAGCGTAGTCCTGGACCTGAAGGTCAACAGACTGAAATCGTCTGGCCACGGGGTTTCTAGCATCCCTATAGAAGTAGGAGTACAGAGTATCTAGGGTAATGTGAGAGTAGGGAGCATCAAATGGAGGATCCCTAGGAGGGTAATAGCAAAAGGTGGACTGTGAGAGTCGTAGTCCAAGAAATTGGTTGAGCAATGAGGGAGTGATTGTCATGGGCATCCCTTGAACGGTGGTGACAAACATAAGATCGTCTTGTCTAACTATGTTGTTATAGAATTCTGCACATAGGGATGTATTAATGGGATGAGTGCAGAATAAAAGGTTGTCTAATTGATAAAAGTTGATAACATTCATGGCCAATGGACAAGATTGAGTGAAGAATTGCCTATTTAGGTAACTCATCTTAATAGGCTTATATGTTGTTCGAGCAAATCTATTGCAAAGTTCTAAGGTTGGGAACCTAGGATCGGGACTAGGTTCGGTACCGGGGTTTGATTGGTTTGCTCGGCATTTTCTAAGATAAGAGGCATGCATTTACAAGAAAGGAATTAAGAAAAATAATTTTAAATGCGTAAACAAAAATTATACCGAGTAGCTATTTGGGGAGGCATGGTCGAGGTTGAGGGAGCAAGAGAGTCACTTGGTTGCCTTGGAAGGAGAACAGTTGGAGAAGAGAGGTGTTTTGGATGTGGCTAATGAATGGAATTCGGGTGGCTTATATAGCCATTTTAGCTCGGGCGCCCGGGAGCTCCCAGGCACCCGGGTCAGATGGTCACTGCTAAAAGCAGTGACCTGCTGCTGGATGGGGGCGCCTGTGATGGCCCGGGCACCCCGGTCGGAAAGGAATGGTAGCTTTGCTGCCTTTGACTGGTACTGGGGGCGCCCGCAAGGGCCGGGACGCCCTAGTTAGGGAGAATGGCAGTTTCTCTGCCTTAAACGAAGTGAAAGTGATGTGGGGGCGCCCGATTAGTCACGGGCGCCCGGGTTAGGTGGGATTTGACAACTTTGATGTTTTGTTGACCGTTTTGACTATTTGACCATGGTATGACTACTTTGACCATGATTTGACTTCTTTGACCATGGTATGACTATTTTGACCGTGGTATGACTACTTTGACCATGATTTGACTTCTTTGACCATGGTATGACTATTTTGACCATGGTATGACTATTATTAAGTCAAGCAATAATCAAGTCCGTTCTAAGCTACAGAATTTACCAATAGTACAAAGATAAACTTAATTTTATTTAAGTTAATTTTTACCCTCTCACCCATTCTAGAATTGTCAACCAAGTTAGCCTTTTAGGTTTTGTGAGAAGGTTTTAGTAGATAGAATTATTTTAAAAGATTATGATTTATTTTGAAAGACTTAAATTAATGTTGAAAGCAATTGTTTTAAGTTTATTTTAAAAAAAATCATTGAATCTACAACTAACTGAAAATTTGTGTTAGATTCGAATTTGAGAAAGAATAATTTGAATTTGAATTTCAAAAATTGGTTTCCAGGTCTTGGCGAGGCACTAGGCCTTCTTTGGTCGTAGCCTTATTGGATCATCAACCCTTTTCTTGACAAAGCCTTTTAATGAAATTTCATTTTCAAAATTACTTTTTGAGAAATTCTGGTCTAACTAGTTTGGGTCTTGGATCGGTAGCTTCGGCTAGTTTCACCAATCTAAAGAGACCAAGTAGAGTATACTTGACCTTATTAGAAGAGGCTTCCCTAACGTACTATCATCTCACCGCCACCCAATACTATGTTGTTCAAATTTCAGTTAAGTTGGTTCAGTCCTTAAACTATCCAGTCCTAAGTCTAAGCATGGTAAATTACAGAAATTAAATAAACACGCAATCATGCAATTTTAAACACAAGAATAGAAATTTATCTAACTATGAATATTATTTTTAATTTGGCTCCCCCTGGACTAAAGACGCGATAATGGTTTGACAAGATGTGAATCTTGTCCTTGGGGATCCAATACTGATTTAATCCAGTTTGTTTATTCAGGCACAGTTTGGGTACCCATGCCTGAGTTTTAGGTCTGGACTAGTTCAGTACAGCATAATATGATCTTTGTCTAGATTTGGTTCTATAGCCTAATCCGGATTGATTTAGAACCGACTTCTGTTTTCCAAGGATCATGTCAAAACCCTTGGAACCAGAAGTGAATCGTTCTAAGGCTGTTCTGAGGTCCTTGACTTGAGTTTTCAAGGAGGAGTTCTCTTTCTCAAGTTTTTCAACTTGAGTAGAGGTTCCTTCTTGAACCTTCTCAGTTAAGGATCCAGAGTCAGCTCCCTCTTTCAGGAGTTTTACTTCCTGTCGGAGAGATTCGACTCGGAGTTTGGCTTTCGCCAAGTCTCGAGAAAGATAGGCAATTAATTCATTTAACTGATTTCTAGAAAAGTCACTTACAGTAATTTCTCCTTCCTCTGAAAACGTGAGTCTGCCGTCGTCCGGTTCTGATTCTGACTCGGTCTCAATTTCTTCTGAGGCGGTCAGCGCGAGCAGGTTCGACTGTGTGACCTCTTCTTCTTCGGACGAGGAGGACTCGTCCCATGTTGCCTGAAGTGCTTTCTTCTTTCTTGTCTTCTTTGTTTCCTTCAGATTAGGACATTCAGTCTTGTAGTGACCCTTCATTTTGCAATCGTAACAGGTCACATTTGGTTTGCTCTTCTCATTTGAAGGTTTAGCTGGTTCTTCCTTTCTTTGGCAGGCCTTCCTTCTGTTGGTCTGATTTTTTAGTTATTTGTAGTAGTCCCGAGCTAGCCGAACCAGCTTAGGTCGATTTCCTTCGATTTCTTCTGAGTCTGAGTCTGAATCAGACTCGGGTGCAGGTTGAGGCTTTTTCTTGGTATTTTTTCAATTTTACCTGCAACAAAAGCTATGCCTTTCTCGGCCACGGTGCAGTTAGTCTGCTCATGCAATTCTAATTCAGAAAATAGTTCATCTAACTTGATCTTAGAAAGATCCCTTGAAACTTTGTATGCATCTACCATAGATGCCCACAAAGTATTTCTAGGGAATGCGTTAAGAGCATACCTGATTAGGTCACGATTCTCTAGCTTGTGACCGATGGTGTGAAGACCGTTCATCAGCTCTGTTAATGATATGAGAGAAGTGTCCTAAGGCAATCGCCTTATGATTGTAATCATTTATTTTAATAAATGAATATTCACTATTTGAGTATACATATTTGTGTATTTGATTGAGATCTAAAACTCATTTACTGAATGCCCACAATACAATTCACAGCATGAGAAAATTTGTGATGAATTCACAACTAGTGATTATCTCTACATGTGCAATTGTGAAGCATTGAATTTGTCCCTAGTCGATGAATTGATAAATATGGACACTATCAATTCTGCTGAGACTAGCATGGGTTATTCTCTAATCAGCTGATTCTCACTGGCTGGTGACATTGAGATGTCTAGAGATAAACATGAATGCTAGTTAAGGGAACTAGTTCATTGGAATGACTGGTTGTAAAACTTCATATGGTAGTCTACATATAGATATGTCAGTGAAGTTCTTACTGCAGCTTAAGTGTGATGTTCCTTTGACTTGCGGTGTTCAAGTCATCTTGGTCATGGAGACTTATACTTTGACATCTTAAGCAAGCATCTCCAAGGAGGTGTGGACCCAGGATGATTGGGTATAAGCCGAAGTGCCCGAAGATGTTTGAACAGCCTACAAAAGATTCACCACTCCTTGCAAGAAGATGTATACCCGAGGCCTATCGTCGGATTGTTACTCGAAGCCTCTAGCCAGTGCATGACATGTTCAGAGTATGAATCTCTTAAATACATGAGAGTAAATAGAATCCGTAGGACGAGAAAATGTTACTCGGGCTAGATGTGACGTAGTCAGCCTAGTGGGGACTGTCACACATAGACCATGTCCAGAACCAAGTGGGTATAAGATGGTGAAGGGAATGGGGCACGATTCATTATAGCTGATGAAGGGTTTCAGAATTATTTCTGAGGTCAACCGTTGATCTTTCGATTAATTGGGAATCATGATGTACTACTAGGTGCCACTCATGATCGTTCTATAATTGATTAATTATAGACGACCAACATAAATCGAAAACCTATTTAGTCACACGCACTACTAGTAATCCGAGGGATTTAAAACGAGTTGAAAATTGTATTTTCCAATCAAGAGAGATTAAGTTTGGTTGAGCCAAACGATAAGTCGAATCTGAATTTTTCAGAGACGCATCGGAAGCGTAAAATGGCTAAGTCTTTTGAAGACTTAATAGATGAATTAAATAAGTTTAATTCATTGGGGATTGGCTTGGATGGGCCGGCCAAAGAGGACCTCCATCCTCTTTGCTTGGCCGGCCACAACAAAGGGAGAGAACCAAGTTTTGGTTCAATTTATAAAATAAACCAAGTGTGATTTGTTTTATAAAATTATGGATGATATAAATTTTTATATAATAAACCAAGGTTTGGTTTATTTTTCATGAAAATTAAAATGAACCATGGATTAGTTTATTTTATAAAATCAATCATGGATTGATTTACCATGATAAGGAAATTTATTCCACAGGAGAAAAGAGACTTGATTGATTTTTTATCATGAATTAAAATATGATTTTAACCATGATATAAAATCAAACTTGGCATGATGGAATAAGTTATTCCATATTTGAGAGGCTTGATGGTTGAGAGGCCACTATATAAAGGACCCAAGGCAAGGCTTGGGCAATAATCATAGAGATGAAGGCATAGGCTCTCTCCCTCTCTTTCACTCCTTCACTTCTCCTCTTCTTGCCGTGCGCCAACCAGCCCCAAGAAGGAGCACCAGCCGACCATCCTTTTGTGGTTAGTCTTCCGACTTCTCTCTTGGTTTTTTCTTGTCGCGTTCTCGGAGAATCTAGTAGTTCTCGAGAACATAAAACTCGTGGCTTTGCAAAGTCATCCCAAAGATACTCGGTGTGGACGCGAATAGAGGCGGAGCTTCCAAGGGACGCTTACGGTTGGATCTCGTCCCTTCCTTCGAGTTACGCGAGGTAATATGTAAATTAGTTTATATTTTTGCAAAATTTAAAATATATGATCATGTCTACACAAGATAAAATTACATGCTTAGATGTGTGGTTAAATGATTTAGAGAAATTATTTATGCTAAACCTTCCCCTGCACGAAATTAATTTTAAAATTACGAACCCGCATCCATGTCAACATGCACCCGGTCCCAACAGTGGCATCAGAGCCGAGATTTGTGTTCGACATAATCATATAATTGTTTTGCGGAAAGCTTTATCATGATCTCAATTTTGGAAAATTTTCAATTATGGAAACTTTCCAATTATGGTAAATTTACGATTTAGGAATTTCAAAGTTTGGAAATCCTCATGAAATTTTGCAAGCTTTTGAAATATCTCTGTTTTTGAAATTTTATGATAATTGTGAAAACTTTCCATTTTTGGAAACTTTTCAATTTTGGAAATTTCCTATTTTAGAAATTATTCAATTTTGGAAAAACGTAAGTTTTCTTTATACTAGAAACTTACAATTATTCTGAAACCCTTTTATTTTTGGAAACTTTCCATTTATGGAAAGCTCGAAATTTTGGGCACTTTCTTTCAAAAAAGTCTAGACAAATTATGGGAATATTAATTGGCATTTAAATTTATAATTAGAAATTAAATTATTTACAAAATTTTTTATTTTGGATTGAGCCTTGGGGAGCCGTCCAATTTAAAGTTAGTTGTTATAATTAAATTTCCTAAATTGAATTTAAATTGTCAAATGTTTAATTTGGATTGAGCCTCGGGGAGCCATCCAAATTATGTTATTGATATTAATTTTTCATAAATAAAATATGTGATCAAATCTTGGAAATTTTTGATGTAATTCTCAAACGATAATTTCCTTATTTGATTTATGAGGTGATGCTCTTACATATTATTGTCTCCAAAATTAATTAGAAAAATTATTTCCTATAGAGTATATTTCCTTAAATAAGATTTTCATGAAAATAATATGTGGTTGAATTAAGGAAATCTGTCTCTTAATTTAATAAGATTTGATTTAGAGAAATCAAAGTCTTAAATATATTATTTCCGAAATTGATTATGATAATTCAGAATATTATTTCCCAAAACAATTCCTTGAATAAAGTATGAAATTAGAATAAGAAAATTCGGTTCCTAATTCAATTAATGAGACTTGATAAATTAAGTCACATACATACTTTATTAAGGAAATCGTTAGAACATGACATAATTATATGTCATGAATGTGCATAAAAGAAAAAGGATGAGACACAAAACCCCTTACAAAATATTAAGGCCAACACCTTCCATTAATATGGTTAGAACCGGAGTTTTGTTTCTCGTTTGGGTTGATGGACACATCCATGCCCGGCTTGAACCTCAACATGTTCAAACCATGGAATTAGTTTATGATTAATATAGTTGGAGTCAGAGGTCAATCCTTAGATTTGGTTGTTGGACACATCCAAGCTTGACTAAACGGTTGAATGAGCTCCAACCATATTAAAACTATTTCTTGATTAATGGGTCAGCCTTAAGCTTAGATCATCGATTTGTTGTGCCACAGCCAAGGTCGATGTAAAGAGTGGTGCAGTTGGGTGCTATGTATATTGTTGCATATTTGTTAATGAGTTAACAACCCAATGATTTATGCAAACATTCAATTAGTTGATAGCATAATGTGATAGTTACATATGTATAATATGTAATCGGTATAATTACCTACCTTCATAGCTAAGAATAACTTGATGGACTCTAGCCATGGTTATTCTTATCTATGGTTGGATATCAACCTATTTGGAGATGTTCCTACGATCTCCCGAATTGATAAAAAGGGTTATTCAATTCAAAAAATAAATAGGATTTAATTAATGTATATTGATGTATTCTTTATCATTCTCATCACATAACCTCAATTTATATTTCTAGGATAATCACCTGATCATGTCTTCTCTGAATTTGCGTTCCATTTTGGACACCAATAAGCTGACCGGGCCAAACTTCATGGACTGACTTCGAAACCTGAGGATAGTCCTCAAGGCAGAAAAGCTTGCTTATGTCCTTGAAGAACAACTTCCCAACCATCCTCCTGAAGATGCAACTCCAGACCAGTTAGTGGCCTATCAGAAACATGTGGCCGATTTTGAACTTGTGAGTTGCATCATGCTGGCGGCTATGGTACCTGAGCTACAAAAGCAGCATGAGCATATGGATGCTCATACCATCGTCTTCCATCTTCATGAGCTATTTGACGAGCAGGCGAGATCCGAAAGGTTTGAGGTCTCCAGACTCCCTTCACCTCTAGGATGCAAGAAGGCACTTCTGTTTCACAATTTGTGTTGAAGATGTTGGGGTGCATTGAGCAACTAGGCACACTCGGATTTGCAATGGATCATGAACTAAGTATTGACTTAATTCTGCATTGTTTGCCCAAGAGTTACTCACAGTTTGTGATGAACTATCGGATGAACAAAGTGGAGACTACCATTCCTATGTTGCTTAACCTGCTGAAGACTGTAGAGCCTTCTGTAAAGCTTGATCACAAGACGATACTGTTAGTTGGTTCCTCAAAGAAAGTCTCTAAGAGGAAGCCCATAGAACAAAATAAGGGAAGGAAGAAAAAGGCCAAAAAGATTGAAAAGACACCAAAAGGCACTTGCCATCACTGCGTCAAGGAGGGCCACTGGCGAAGAAACTGCAAGGTTTATCTTGAGTCCCTGAAGAAGAATGCATCCGATGCCCCATCCTCTTCAGGTATCTTCGTTATTGAATATCACTCTATTTCCTCAGACATCTCGGTACTTGATACTGGGTGTAGCTCACATATATGTAATGACATACAAGGGCTACGGAATAGAAGAAGACTCGTCAAGGGAGAAGCGAATTTGCAAGTTGGAAATGGAGCAAAGATTGCTGCTGTTGCCATCGGAACATATTTGCTAAAGCTCCCTACTGGACTTGTCTTAGAATTGGATAATTGTTATTTTGTTTCTTCGTTAATAAAGAACATTGTATCTATTTCATGCTTGAATGAAAAGGGTTATCATTTAACTTTTAGTAACAATTGCTATTACATAACTTTAAATGGTGTTCTTCTTGGGACCGGAACTTTATGCAATAGTATCTACACGTTAGATTTATCCGGTGACGTTTTCAATATCGAAGTTAGCAACAAACGTGCTCGAATAGATAATCAAATAAACTCCTATATGTGGCATTGTCGTCTTGGCCATGTAAGTAAGAAACGCATGACCAAATTACACCGATGTGGAATTCTGGAATCATATGAACCTGGTTCATTTGATACATGTGAATCATGCTTAAAAGGCAAGATGACCAAATTACCCATTTCCAGAAAAGGTTAACCAGTGAGAGAATTGCTTGGCCTAGTACATACTGATGTATGTGGACCAATGTCAACTCTTGCACAAGGAGGCTATAGCTACTTCATTACCTTTATCGATGATCACTCACGATTCGGGTATGTGTTCTTAATGATACACAAATCTGAAGCTTTTGAGAAATTCAAAGAGTTCAGAAGTGAAGTAGAGAAACAGCTTGGCAAAAGTATTAAGATACTTCGATCCGATCGGGGTGGTGAATACTTAAGTCAAGAGTTTCAAGATTATCTTAGGGACAATGGGATATTGTCTCAATGGACTCCGCCATATACACCACAGCATAATGGTGTATCTGAGAGGCGTAACCGAACCTTGATGGACATGGTTAGATCTATGATGAATCATGCAACTCTTCCAAAATCCTTTTGGGGCTATGCGCTTAAGACAGCTGTTTACTTACTAAACAGAGTCCCGACCAAGGTAGTCTCTACTACTCCATATGAGACGTGGAATAGTAAGAAACCTCATTTATCTCACCTAAAGATATGGGGTTGTCCTGCTTATGTAAAGCGGACTGTATCAGACAAATTGGATG
>JAGFNQ010000274.1:32493-60046 GCA_024364735.1 Boesenbergia rotunda | reverse complement strand
GCTAGGTGCCTAGCAGCCCTTTGCTAGGATTCAATCTGCACACTCAAGTAGCATGTTAGATAAACATAACATCTTAACTTTTGAACCCTTTGCCATTATCAAAACACAGGTTCGACTTGGGTACTGTCTGCACCAACAATCTCCCCCTTTTTGATTTATGACAACCCGATTCAAAAAGTTAAGTTAATTCATACAGTTGATGTAACAGTTTAGTTTCCTCCCCCTGGAAGGAATCTCCCCCTAGGTTTTTCAAAGGTTGTGGGGTTTGAAAAAAATAATGGAATTAATTTTTCAATATTTAGAACATTTTTCAAAAGAAATTTTAGAAAAAAATTTTCCAAAAAGAATTTGGTTGGGCACTTTGGAAAATTTATACTTAAAATAATTTCTCAAATATCTCCTGAATGTAAGCTTTATACTTAGAAACTTTTCTTTTACAGAAGTTTAGAGATAAGTACTTAGAGATATTTTGAACATAACTTAAGTTTAAGTACTTAACAAAAATTTTGAAAATAATTTAGATCAAGTACTTTTGAAACAGTTTTGGAAAAACATAGATTTGAAATAGTTTAAGTACTTTCAAATAGTTTTGAAAAAAAACTTAGATTAAGTACTTTGAAATAGTTTTGAAAAAAACTTAGATTAAGCAAAAAACTTAGATTAAGTACTTTTTGAAGAAAAAGGATAAAGTTTTGAAAATTTTGAAATAGGAAAAAAACTTAAAATTTTAAAGCTTCTCTCCTTTCCTGTCTCTCCCCCTTTGCCATATATCAAAAATAAAGCAATATAGCAAAAATAAATTGCATAAGGATATGACAAAAGAATAATATGCTGTACTGAACCAATTCAAGATATACACTGAACCAAACCAATTTCAATTATTTCTGTACGGTCCTGTCTAACCCACTTAGCCACTTACTGACTGTTATAAACAGTAGTTCTCGCTAGGGTTAGTCAAGTTAAGTGTTATGTTCAAGTTAGATTTTCTAAACTTGACACTTAACCTGATTACTGTTTAAGTTGTATTTAGTACCCCAATTACTGCAGATGCACTGACTTAAAGCATTTTGAATTAAGGCAAAGGCCTAAGCATCTCAACCCATTCAAGGTTATCAGTTAAAAGTACCCTAAGGTGCTTGTGAGATGCTAGCTTCTAGATCTATAGGTGCATGCGGTTCTAGGGTTAGGGCCTAGGCTAAGTCTATTTGCAAAAAAGCCCTAGTTTTGAAGGGGGTAGTTTTAAATAAAACTAAGTTGGAAAATTGATTTTTAAAATTGTAAAAAATTTTGAAAATTAAGTAAAGCAGTTTTAAAATTATTTTGAAACTGATTTTCAAATCAAGAAAAAAATAGAAGAATAGAGTATACCTATTCTACCAAGCATAATCTTAACAAAGATCAGTTAATTAACAGAAGCAAGTAGTTAACTCCATAAGTCAGCTGGTAAGACAGAGGACCATCACAGTCATACAAGTCAAATCTAAGTCAACCCTACTAGTAGGGTCAGTCAACTAGTACAATACCAAACTGAACTAGTAGGAGGGACCGGGACGATCAGATGAGCCGGGCTGCCATGATCGAAACAGTGCCATCATCTCCTGATACCGTGTGTCGTTGGTCTCCCTATCGGCTCTGAGGGCATTCATGTACTCAGTGTAATAGACCTGATTTGCCTGTATTTCTTCAGCATGATTTGCCTCCACTTCCTCCCGGAGGCTCTGGACCTGTGTCTCGAGCCGTGTCACTCTCTCGTAGAGTGCCGGTGGTGGGGGCTCGTCTATGTGCTCTCGGACCTCGGATGCCAGATCTGCAACATCGACTTCAACCTCCTCATCAGAGTCGATCTGGGGTCCGACTCTCTGTCGCCTCCATGATATAACCCCGGTACCTGAGACCTCTATACCAGCTAGGGAAAAGTTCCTAAAACCTATCTTATCAAAGTCATTCATCGTGGCCATCTCACCCTCGGTGATGTTACGGTCGTGATAATGTAGAATGGAAGTGATGATGTGGCAATAGGGAGTGCGTACCCGCCCCTGCGTGGTAACACTGGACGCATGTAGGATCGTGTGAAACATGTGGAGTCCAATGTCGATATCAAGATGATGAATCAATGCGTATAGGATGAAGGTGTGGAATGGTCGCATGGTTGCGATGTCTCTAGTAGATAAGGGCACAATGCAGCGGACTATAACTCTATAAAGAGCATAGTCCTAGACCTGAAGGTCAACTGACTGAAATCGTCTGGCCAAGGGGTTCCTAGAATCCCTATAGAAGTAGGAGTGTAGAGTATCTAGGGAAATGTGAGAGTAGGGAGCATCAAAGGGAGGATCCCTAGGAGGGTAACATCAAAAGGTGGACTGTGAGAGTCGTAGTCCAAGAAATCGGTTAAGCAATGAGGGAGTGATTGTCAAGGGCATCCCTTGAACGGTGGTGACAAACATAAGATCGTCTTGTCTAACTATGTTGTTATAGAATTCTGCACAGAGGGATGTGTTGATGGGATGAGTGCAGAATACAAGATTGTCTAGTTGGTAAACGTTGATGACATTCATGGCCAATGGACAAGATTGAGTGAAGAATTGCCTATTTAGGTAACTCATCTTAATAGGCTTATATGTTGTTCGAGCAAATCTATTGCAAAGTTCTAAGATTGGGAACCTAGGATCGGGACTAGGTTCGGTACCGGTGTCATGGCAGATTTTCTGCCTTGAGTGAAGTGAAAGTGAAGGGTGGGCGCCCGAGGTATCACGAGCGCCCGAGTTAGGCGGCGCCAATTGTTGTTTTATTGACTAGTTTGACTATTTGACCATGGTTTGACTACTTTGACCATGGGCTGACTGCTTTGACCATGGTTTGACTACTTTGGCCATGGTTTGACTAGTATTAGGTTAACTCCATTCTAAACTACAGGATTCAATATTTGTATTTACACAACAATACAGGTATTAGATAAATTTCTATTAAGTTTAGTTTTACCGTCTCACCCATTCTAGAGTTGTCATACACGTTTGCCTTATGGGGTTTTGTGAGACAGGTTTTAATGGATAGAATTAATTAAAAATGATTTATTTTAAAAAAAACTTAAATTAATTTTGAAAATAATTGATTCTGAGTTTGTTTTAAAAAAATATTTGAATCTACAATTAACTGAAAATTTGTGTTAGATTCGAATTTGACAAAGTATAATTTGAATTTGAATTTGAATTTCAAAAATTGGCTTCCAGGTCTTGGCGAGGCACTAGACCGTCTTTGGCCGTAGCCTTATTGGATCATCAACCCTTTCCTTGACAAAGCCTTTTAAAGAAATTTCATTTTCAAAATTATTTCTTGAAAAATTCTGGTCTAACTAGTTTGAGTCTTGGATCGGTACCTTCGGCTAGTTTCACCAATCTAAAGAGACCAAGTAGAGTATACTTGACCTTATTAGAAGAGGCTTCCCTAACATACTATCATCTCACCGCCACCCAATACAATGTTGTTCAAATTTCAGTTAAGTTGGTTCAGTCCTTAAACTAACCAGTCTTAATTCTAAGCATGGTAAATTGCAGAAATTAAATAAACAAACAATCATACAATTTGAAAACAGGAATTGAAATGTATCTAACTATAAATATTATTTTTAATTTGGCTCCCCCTGGACTAAAGCCACGATGATGGTTTGGCAAGATGTGAATCTTGTCCTTGGGGATCCAATACTGATTTGATCCAGTTTGTTTGTTCAGGCACAGTTTGGGTACCCATGCCTGAACTTTAGGTCTGGATTGGTTCAGTACAGCATAGTATGATCTTTGTCTAGACTTGGTTCTATAACCTAGATTGGTTCATGCTCCGATTTTGACTCGGTCTCGATTTCTTCTGAGGCGGTTAGTGCAAGCAGGTTCGATTGTGGGACCTCTTCTTCTTCGGAGGAGGAGGAATCATCCCACGTTGCTTGAAATGCCTTCTTCTTTCTCGTCTTCTTTGTTTCCTACAGATTGGGGCATTCAGTCTTGTAGTGACCTTTCTTCATGCACTCGTAGCAGGTCACGTTTGGTTTGTTCTTTTCATTGGAGGGTTCAGCTGGTTCTTCCTTTCTTCGGCTGGCTTTCCTTCTGTTTGTCTGGTTCTTTAGCTCTTTGTAGTAGTCCCGGGCTAGCCGAACTAGCTTCGGTCGATTTCCCTCGTTGTCTTCTGAGTCTGAGTCTGAATCAGACTCGGGTGCAGGTTGAGGCTTCTTTTTGGTTGTCTTTCCAGCTTTACCTGCAACAAAACGATGCCTTTCTCAGCCAGATTGTAGTTAGTCTCCTCATGTAACTCAAGTTCTGAAAACTGTTCATCTAATTTAATTTTTGAAAGGTCCCTTAAAACCTTGTATGCATCTACCATAGATGCCCACTAGGTGTTTCTCAGGAAAGCGTTAAGAGCGTACCTTATCAGGTCACGATTTTTACCTTGTGACCGATTGTGTGTAGTCCGTTCATTAACTCCTGAATTCTGGCGTGGAACTGAGCTGCTGTTTCGTTGTCATTCATCTTCATCGTGTACAACTTGTTCAGGAGGAGATCTCTCTTGCTGATTCGAGTATCTGAAGTTCCTTCGTGCAGCTCGATCAGCTTACCCCACAACTCCTTTGCACTGTTGAATGGTCCTACCCGATTCAACTCTTCCTTGGTCAGGCCGCATTGAAGTGTCTGGGTTGCTTTGGCATCAGCTTCAATATTTCTTTTCAGAGCGGTATCCCACTCATCATAAGACTGTGGCACTCCTTCAGTATTCTTTGGAATCTCCAGTCCAGACTGGATGATTATCCACATGCCCACCTGAGTTTTCAGGTGGACCTCCATCCGACTTTTCCAGTAGGAGAAGTCCTCCCCACTGAAAAGTGGTGGTCTGGCTGTGCTGAATCCTTCTTACATGACCATTTATCTGAAAATAAGAGTAAAAGAAAAGAAATATCCCAAGACTTGGTCTTGGATTAGTAGTGCGAAAAGTAAAAATAATATTTATCGAGGGGTGTTGCACCAACCTCGATTAATGATGAAATTTTGAAAAATAAATACAAACAACTTCGAAGAAAATCCGAAAAATTCTCAAATTGATGGTTGCACCAAATTTGAGCTTCCCCGCTCTGATACCACTTTTGGATCGAGAAGAACGATAGAGAGGGGAGGTGAATATCGTAAAATGTTTTCGGATTCGTAAAGAGAATAAGCAGCGGAAAATAGAGAAACACACAAACCAAACACAGGTGATTTTACTTGGTTCAGAGTCGTGGTCGGCTCCTACTCCAAGGCCCACGATCGTTGACCGTTTACTGTGGGCAATTCTATATGTGCGTAAATATTTACAGAGAAATTTTATAGTTGTAGTACAGTAAACAGAAAATTAAGCTCTTTTGTTACCGACGCCCGATGTGGATTGTTCTTCGGAGCAGAGGGTCGTCGTTGGCACTTCAATCTCGAGATGGGAGGTTTCTGGGGCAGAGCGCTTGAGTAGAAGAGCGTATTGGCGTTGGAAAGTTGTGTTGAGAAGCCTTGGGGGTCGAGCCCCTTATATTGTGAGTCTGGGGGCGCCCGAGACGCTGGGGGCTCCCTCCACATGGCCTTCGATCCGCAACAATCTCGGTCAGCCCTTATCCCGCTCGAGTAGGGCTGAGGTTTGACTGTGGGGGCGCCCGGGACGCTGGGGGCACCCCGGTTGACTTGGTCTGCTGGCTTCTCGGCCGGTTCATTTCGTTGGCTTGAACCCAGGGCGCCCTGGGCACTGGGGGCGCTCGGGACGCTGGGGGCGCCCTGGCCCAGTAAGCCTTTGAAGCGCTTTTTTTTGTTTACTGCTTTGCCTTGACCTTGGGGGCGCCTGGGTCCTCCGGGGCGCCCTGCTCAGCTGCTGCCTCTCTCCCTTGAGGCGTTCTGAGCTACAGAGACTCGTTCCTTTGGTCCTGTATCCAGGGTTAGTTGCAAATACAATAAAACAAGAATATGTTATGTTTATACAGCCTTAGCTGTCTTGGTTCTGACTTTGGGTCTACAAAATGGAACCCTAGGTCGAACCGACGCCTACTGTTCCCTCGATGGGGAACGCGTCCTCACCTACTCCTCTCAGGAGAATTTACCTGTTGCCAACCGACTCCTCTGCTTGGACTTTTTCCCAGCAGTCCTTCGCCTGGTGCCTAGCTGTCCTTCGCCAGGTCTTTAGTACCATGCAGTCCTTCGCTTGGTGCCCAGCAATCCTTCGCCAGGTTTCGGTTCCAAGCAGTCCTTCGCCTGGTGCCTAGCAGTCCTTCGCTAGGTCTTTGACTCCTAGCAGCCCTTCGCTAGGTGCCCAGCGACCCTTCGCTAGGTCTTAGGGTTCATATGCCTAGCAGACCTTCGCTAGGTGCCAAGCAGCCCTTTGCTAGGACTTCAATCTGCACACTCAAGTAGCATGTTAGATAAACATAACATCTTAACTTTTGGATCCTTTGCCATTATCAAAACACAGGTTCAACTTGGGTGCTGTCTGCACCAACACTATGTTGTTCAAATTTCAGTTAAGTTGGTTCAGTCCTTAAACTAACCAGTCCTAATTCTAAGCATGGTAAATTACAGAAATTAAATAAATAAACAATCATGCAATTTAAAAATAGGAATTGAAATTTATCTAACTATAAATATTATTTTTAATTTGGCTCCTCCTGGACTAAAGCCACGATAAAGGTTTGGCAAGATGTAAATCTTGTCCTTGGGGATCCAATACTGATTTGATCCAGTTGATTTGTTCAGGTACAGTTTGGGTACCCATGCCTGAACTTTAGGTCTAGACTGGTTTAGTACAGCATAGTATGTCCTTTGTCTAGACTTGGTTCTATAGCATAATCCGGATCGATTTAGAACTGACTTCTGTTTTTCAAGGATCATGTCAAGACCCTTAGAACCAGAAGTGAACCGTTCTAAGGCTGTTCTTAGGTCCTTGACTTGAGTTTTCAAGGAGGAGTTCTCTTCCTCAAGTTTTTCAACTTGAGTAGAGATTCCTCCTTGAACCTTCTCAGTTAAGGATCCAGAGTCAACTCCCTCTTTTAGGAGTTTTACTTCCTGTCGGAGAGATTCGACTCGGAGTTTAGCTTTCACCAAGTCTCGAGAAAGATACGTAATTAATTCATTTAACTGATTTCTAGTAAAACCACTTACAGTAATTTCTCCATCCTCTGAGAATGTAAGTTTATCGTCGTCCGGCTCCGATTCTGACTAAGTCTCGATTTCTTCTGAGGCGGTTAGTGCGAGCAGGTTCGACTGTGGGACCTCTTCTTCTTCTTCGGAGGTGGACTCGTCCCACGTTGCTTGAAGTGCCTTCTTTTTTCTCGTCTTCTTTGTTTCCTTCAGATTGGGGCATTCAGTCTTGTAGTGACCTTTCTTCTTGCACTCGTAGCAGGTCACGTTTGGTTTGTTCTTTTCATTTGAGGGTTCAGCTGGTTCTTCCTTTCTTCGGCTGGCTTTCCTTCTGTTGGTCTGGTTCCTTAGTTCTTTGTAGTAGTCCCGGGCTAGCCGAACCAACTTCGTCGATTTCCCTCGCTGTCTTCTGAGTCTGAGTCTGAATCAGACTCGGGTGCAAGTTGAGGCTTCTTCTTGGTTGTCTTTCCAGCTTTACCTGCAACAAAAGCAATGCCTTTCTCGGCCAGATTGCTGTTAGTCTGCTCATGCAATTCTAATTCAGAAAATAGTTCATCTAACTTAATTAGAATGATTCCTTGGAACTTTGTACGCATCTACCATAGATGCCCACAAAGTGTTTCTTGGGAAAGCGTTAAGGGCGTACCTTATCAGGTCACGGTTTTTTACCTTGTGAATGATGGTGTGTAGACCGTTCATCAGCTCCTGAATTCTGGCGTGGAGTTGAGCTGCAGATTCGTTGTCGTTCATCTTGATGGTGTACAACTTGTTCAGCAGAAGGTCCCTTTTGCTGATTCGGGTGTCGGAGGTGTTGGGACCGGGTGCATGTCGACAAGGATACGAGTTCGTAAAATTTAAAATTTTTACGTGCAGCGGAAGAGTTTGCATAAAATAATTTTCTAAATTATTTTAACTTCGTATCTAGCATGCAACCTTATAGTGTATCGACATAATCATAAATAAAAGTTTGCGAAAAGTAAACTAATTTACCAAGTACCTCGCGTAACTCGAAGTAAGGGACGAGATCCAACCGTAGCGTCCCTTGGAAGCTTCGCCTCTATTCGCGTCCACGCCGAGTTCTCTTCGGGATGACTTCGCAAAGTCACGAGTTTTGTGCCGACGAGAACTACTAGATTCTCGGAAGGCACAACTAGATGAACAAGAGAGGAAAGATAGGAAACTAACCAACGAAGTAACGGAATCGAATTCCGAGAAGAGAGGAGTCGCTATCCGCTTCTTCTTCTTCGCGTTCGGGTTCTCCTTCTTCTTCTTGAAGCTCACGCCAACCTCAACTAAGGGAGGAGTTACGCCGGCCCTAAGTCACCAAGTGGGCGCCGGCCCTAGGCTCCAAGTGGGCGCCGACCCTAGGCAAGAGAGGGAGAGAGAGAAGAGAAGAGAAGAGATTAAGAGAGAGAGGGAGAGCTCTATGATTCAATTACTTGAATTGGAATTAAGGGCTAGCCTTTGGTTCCTTTATATAGTAGCAACTCCTTTGCTAAGTCTCCCTCTAAACCGAATTAACGGAATTAATGGATTTAGTTATAAGAAATTTATCTTATAAATTTTCTTATTGCTTATTCCGTTTAAGCCTAGTCTTATTATAACCATTTATAATAAAACAAATTAGTTATCATAAGAAATTTATCCTATAAATTTTCTTATGAATTTTATTATAACTAACTTTATAATAAAACTAATTATTTATCATAAGAATTTTATCCTATAAATTCTTATGAATTAATTCCGTTTAAACCAAGTCTTTATTATAAACTAATTTATAATAAAAACTAATTCTTCTTCTCTTTAAATTATGGAATAAATTTTATAAGAAATTTATAAACTTTCTTATTATGGAAAAATCAATTCATAATTGATTTTATAAAATTAAAATAAACCCAATTCATGGATTATTTTAATCTTCCATAAAAGAATAAATTTCTATAAATTTATTTATATAAATTTCTTTATACAAATTTATTTATCCATAATTTATAAAATAAATCGTGCTTGATTTATCTTTATTAATTAAACCAATTAAATTGGTTTTCCTCCCTTTAATGGCCGGCCACCCAAGGAGGGTTAACACCCTCTTTGGCCGGCCAAAACCGATCCGAACCGATCGTGAATTAAACTCATTTAATTCGCCCAAAAAGCCTTCAAAAGACTTAGCCATTTTTAGCTTCCATTGCGCCTCTGACTAACTCAGATTCGACTTATTTCTCTTGATCGGAAAATCTAATTTTCAACTCGTTTTAAATCCCTCGGATTACTCGTAGTGCGTGTGACTAAATAGGCTTTCGATTTATGTTGGCCGTCTATAATCAACTAATTATAGAACGATCATGAGTGGCACCTAGTAGTACATCATGATCCCCAATTAATCGAAAGATCAACGGTTTGACCTCAGAAGAAATTATTCTGAAACCCTTCAGCAGCTCTAATGAATCGTGCCCCATTCCCTTCACCACCTTATACCCACTTGGTTCAGGACACGGTCTATGGTGTCAGTCCCCACTAGGCTGACTACGTCACACCTAGCCCAAGTAATGTTTTACTCGTCCTTTGGATTTCTAATTACTCTCATGTATTTTAGAGACTCTCACTCTAAACATGATATGCTCTGGCCAGAGGCTTTGAGTAACAATCCGACGATAGGCCTGGGTATACATCTCCTCGCAAGGAGTGGTGAATCCTTTGTAGGCTGTTCAAACATCTTCGGGCACTTCGGCTTATACCCGATCATCCTGGGTCCACACCTCCTTGGAGATGCTTGCTTAAGATGTCAAAGTATAAGTCTCTATAACCAAGATGACTTGAACACCGCAAGTCAAAGGAACATCACACTTAAGCCGCGGTAAGATCTTCATTGACATATCTACATGTAGATTCCCATATGAAGTCTTAGAGCTAGTCACTCCAATGAACTAGTTCCCTTAACTAGCATCCATGTTTATCTCCGGACATCCCAATGTCACCAGCCAGTGAGAATCAGCTGAATAGAGAATAACCCATGCTAGTCTCAACAGAATTGATAATGTCCGTATTTATCAATTCATCGACTAGGGATATTTCCATCACTTCACATTTGCACATTTAGAGATAATCACTAGTTGTGATCCCATCACAAATTCTCATATGCTGTGAACTGTATGGCGGACATTCAGTAGATGAGTTTAAGATCCCAATCAAATACACAAGTATGTATACTCAAATAGTGAATTATCATTTATTAATATAAATGTTTTACAATCATAAGGCGATTGCCTTAGGACACTTCTCTCATATCACTAACAGGAGGTTCCTTCGTGTAATTCAATCAGCTTACCCCAAAGTTCTTTTGCACTGTTGAATGAACCCACCCGGTTCATGTCTTCCTTAGTTAGGCCACATTGGAGCGTTTGGGTCGCTTTGGCATTTGCTTCAATTTTCCTTTTGAGTGAAGCGTCCCAATCAGTGTAAGATTGTTGTACTCCGTCAGCATTCTTCGGTATTTCCAGTCCAGACTGGATTATTATCCACATGTCCACCTGAGTTTTCAGGTGGACCTCCGTCCTACTCTTCCAGTAGGAGAAGTCCTCTCCACTGAAAAGCGGTGATCTTGCGGTACTGAAGCCTTCTTG
Source organism: Boesenbergia rotunda (assembly GCA_024364735.1). Lineage (NCBI taxonomy): Eukaryota > Viridiplantae > Streptophyta > Magnoliopsida > Zingiberales > Zingiberaceae > Boesenbergia > Boesenbergia rotunda. The sequence goes on along the minus strand of JAGFNQ010000274.1, from coordinate 49,299 downwards.
CATGACCATTAAGTATTTAACTGAAAAAGACAGAGAAAAGGAAAAGATGTCCCAAGACTTGGTCTTGGATTAGCAGTGCGGAAAAAGAATAATTATCGAGTGGTGTTGCATCGGTCTCGATTAACGATAAAATTTCGAAGGGATAAAAAAAGGAAAAATTAAAACAATTCGAAGAAAATATGAAAAATTCTCAAATTGGTGGTTGCACCAAATTTGAGCTTCCCCGCTCTGATACCACTTGTTGGATCGATAGAATACGATAGAGGAGGGTGAATATCGTAAAACTTTCACGGATATAATTTTACGAGAATGAGCAGCGGAAATTAAAAACACAAACACGAACGTAGGGATTTACTTGGTTCGTAGTCGCGGTCGGCTCCTACTCCACGGCCCACGGTCGTTGACTATTTACTGTGGGCAATTCAATATGTGCGCAAAATATTTACAGCAGAATATCACAATTGTAGTACAGTAAACTGAAACTTAACACTCTTCGTTACCGACGCCCGGTGTAGGTTGTATTTCGGAGCAGAGGATCGTCGTCGGCGCTTGTATCTCGAGATGGGAGGTTTCCGGAGCAGAGCGCTTGAGTCGAAGAGCGTATTGGCGTTTGAAGAATGTGTTGAGAAGCCTTGGGGGTCGAGCTCCTTATATAGTGAGCCTGGGGGCGTCCGGGACGTTGGGGGCGCCCTCCAAGTGTCACTTGATCCGGCAAACTCTCGGTCAGCCATTATCCCTTCAGGATCAGGCTGAGGTTTGACGGGGGCGCCCGGGAAGCAGGGGCGCCCGGGTTGACTCGGTCCGCTGGCTTCTCGCTGTGTTAATCTCTATCTGCTTCATTGGCTTGAGCCCAAGGCACCCGGGGCATCCGGGGCGCCCGGGAGCATGGGGGTGCCCCGCTCAGTGAGCTTCCAAAGCGTATTCTTGCTTAACTCTTGTTTGGCTTTTACCCGGGGCGCCCGGAACCTTCCGGGCGCCCAACCCAACTGCTGCCTCTTTCCTTTGAGGCATTCTGAGCTGTAGACACTCGTTCTTTCGGTCCTGCATCCAGGGTTAGTACAAAACTTGATAAAGCAAGTATGTTAGTGAGTCTTACAGCCATAGCTGTCTTGGTTCTGACTTTGGGTCTCCAAAATGGAGCCCTAGGACGAACCGACGCCTACTGTTCTCTTGACGGGGAACGCGTCCTCACCTACTCCTCTCAGGAGAATTTACTTGTTGCCAACCGACTCCTCCGGTTGGACTTTTGCCCAGCAGTCCTCCGCCAGGTGTCTAGCTGTCCTTCGTCAGGTCTTCAGTACCAGGCAGTCCTTCGCCTAGTGCCCAACAGCCCTTCGCCGGATCTTCGATTCCACGAAGTCCCTTGCCTGGTGCCTAGCAGTCCTTCGCTAGGTCTTTAACTCCTAGCAGTCCTTCGCTAGGTGCCCAGCAGCCCTTCGGCAGGTCTTAGGGTTCCGATGCCTAGCAGTCCTTCGCTAGGTGCCTAGCAGCCCTTCGCTAGGACTTCAATCTGCACACTTAAGTAGCATGTTAGATAAACATAACATCTTAACATTTGAACCCTTTGCCATTATCAAAACACAGGTTCAACTTAGGTGTTGTATGCACCAACAGTTGGCTCCCCAACATCCTATCCACTCAACTACTTATTGTAGTGGTATTTGTTGGAGGGCATATAATTGTCACAACCCTACCCACTCGACCTAATTAATGTGATGTGATGGCAACTTGACTTGCATTAGGGGTGACACATATCATTGTATTGTTGAGGCAATCGACCCTTAAATGATTGGAAGATCATGGTTTTGTTGTGTCTGTGTGAATATGTTTAAGGTTAGAGTGTTATGTTGTATTTGATGTGTGTGATTGAGTTTGCAGGATTTGGAGGATCACACATGGTGGACATATCCGAGGGACGAGAGCCGAGGGAGGAGAGCTCCAAGGGCAAGCCAGGAAGTGGACTTCAAGGGCACACGTGAAGGGTAGCATGGAGGCAAGCCAAGGGAAGGCTTGCGTGCACATCCGAGGGATGATAGCCAGAGGAAGAGGACTTCAAGAGGCAAGCTAAGGGAGCAGACCTGAAGGCACACGTGAAGGAGAAGGTCTGGAGTGGCTGGAACTAGGCTGAGAGGCAGGGCAGTCGACTGGCCCAGGGCCAATAGACTGCCAAAACTCACAGAAAGTTTTCGACCTCGGACCAGTCGACTGACCCCAAGGCAGTCGACTGGTATACCCCGAAAACAAGTCGTTGGCTAGCCGTTGGCTAGCAATTAATGCTAGGCCAGTCGACTGCCCCAGCGGCAGTCGACTGGTGCAGGGCTGGATAGACTGCGAGTCTGTCCTGTTCACCTATAAAAGGAGCACCTTTTTGCACGTGAGCGGTACAGTTCCGTACAGAGTCGAAGTGCTGCTCGTCTGTAGAGTTATTCATACTTCCTCTCTCATATTCTTGCATTCTGTAAAGAGGAAGATCTCGACTGTAAAGGTTTCTCCACCTGAAGGAGGGTTTCATAGTGAAAGTGGTGCTCGCGGCGTGGATCCTTGTGTTGGTGCAAGTTGCATCAATGATGTTCTCCTCTAAGCGTTTTAATATTTGATAATAGAGTTAAGTCAGTGATACACTGAACAGACAAAGGGGAGCAAAAGAGGAGTAACCAATGTGGAAGAAAAGTCCTAGTTAACATAGGCACTAAGACCTGGTGAGTGAAGTTGGACACTAAGACCTGCTCGGAAGGTGGGCACGAAGTCCTGGTCGAGGACTGAGCAATAAGTCCTAGAAAAAGGCTGGGCACCGAAGACCAACTCGGAAGGTGGGCACTAAGTCCTGGTCGAGGACTAGGCAAGAAGACCTGACCGAGGGTTGGGCACCGAAGTCCTAGTTCGGGAAATTGGGCAAGAAGACCTGGCCGAAGGTTGGGCACCGAAGACCTGGACTTAGGGTTTGGGCACGAAGTTTTGGTCCGAGGGACTGAGCAACTTAGCTGAGCGATGACTAAGGACAGGAGTGGAGACGGGTCAGGGTTTGGGCGTCTCGAGGTCCGGAAGTATCGGATGCTAAGCAAAAGTCCACCCGAAGGACTGGGTGGCAACCGTCTCCTGAAAGGAGTAGGTGAAAGGCGCGTTCTCGGGGGTGGGAACTTGCGCCGGTTCGACCTAGGGTTTCATGGAAATCCGAAGTCAGAACCAAGTCCTTAAGGTTAAGAATGTGTGTATATTTGCTTTGTATTTTTGTATCTTGCAGGTACCTAGAACGGAAGACAAAGCAGGCAAATAACATACAATGGGGCTGGAAACCAGCCAAGCAGGGCGCCCGGGATAATGGGGGCGCCCCCAGTCAAAAGGAAAAAACTAGTTTAGTTGGAAACTAGCCAAGCAGGGCGCCCGGGATGATGGGGGCACCCCCAGTCAAAAGGAAATTGGCAGTTTCGTGTGGTAAGCAAAATAGGCTTCAAGCAGGGCGCCCGGAAGGTCCGGGGCCCCCAAGTTGAAAGCTGTATTTGTAGTTTCGAGTTTGAAACGTAGATAAGCCTTCATGCGGGTGCCCGGGAGGTCCAGGGCACCCTGGTCAAAGGTTTTAACAGCTGCGGCGATGTCGGCGCGGGGATAAGGTTTGACCAAGTTTATAGGGGCGCCCCGACGTCCAGGGCGCCCCCAAAAGCACTATAAAAGGGGCTTCCACCCCTCTACTTCAAACACAACTGCTTGGAGCTATTCTGATCATTCTGACCGATGACAACCCGCTAAAGATGAGGCTCTACGACCGGGAGGCTCCAGGAGGAAGTGCGCGACACTTCGGAGGTCCAGATCGGCTGACGCTTCGACATAAGTTGTTTTGGTTTGATTTACATTCTGCAATTCAGTTTATTTATCTTTTTTCTTGTAAATCAACTGTAAGATGGGTTTTCTCCGCCTCCGGAAATTTCAGAAAGGAGACCAATAGTGGACTCACGCCGAGTACATAGGCTTTGGACATACTGACCCTGGGGGGTCGGGAAGCAAGTAAATAAATCCCCGCGTGTCTGTCTTGTTTTTATTTTTCTGTATTTACTTTTCCGCTGTTTGATTATCATAAAATTAATAATGTTTGTATGGATTTCATGCTTGTTTGATTCCCAATACAGTATATGTTTTCAAAAATTATATCCTTTTGAAAATTATTTGACTCACATAATTAGACACAAGCCTCTTAGGACAACACTAAAGTTCCTTAAGGCACTTAGATAGAGTCAAACGATGTTGGGTACAGGGGGAGTATTTTCGCTCTTTTAAAAAAAATTTATAAGACTTTTCGAAAACTGCGCCTTAATTTCTATCACATATGTTTTCAAAAAAGGCTTATACTTTAAAAATTATCTTCTTTCCAAATTGTGATTTCAAAATCTATCTTCTTGAAAATTGGTGTTCATTTGATTTTGATAAACCCTAAAGACACAGAGGAAAGGTCCACTTCATTATCTTCAAGGACTCCTAGGATGTGTCAAATTTAGGGGGAGTCTGAATAAAAAAAAATTTAGAAAAGTTTATTTTGGTAATCAATTTTTTTGTTAAATAGTTCTTTTTAATCTGAACCAAATCCTAAAGACTCAGAGGAAGTGTACTTGTGGTCAACAAGCTTCCCAGGACTGGATCAAGTTTAGGGGGAGGTCAAATTAAAAGAATTATTTTATTTCCATGAACTATATCTTCAAAATCTCACTAAAAATATAAGTTTTTCAAAATACTATTATTCGATTTTTCAGAATTTTTTGTGGCTTATGAAATTGTTTTTGAAATAATATTTACTTGGGTTGGAGAATTTCTAGGACACTTAGGAAAATATCCTTGTAGTCAACAAGGTTTCCTATGATTGTGTCAGACTGAAAAATAAACCAAGTCAAGTAAAATATTATGTCTTCAAAAATTCATACATTTTTCAAAATATACGTACATATATTTTCAAAATATTATCATTTTTTTTGTCAAAATTCTGTTCAGAAATAATACTTACTTAAATTTGAAGAATTTTCTAGGACACTTAGGAAAATGTCCTTGTGGTCAACAATGTTTCCTAGGATTGTGTCAGACTGGAAAAGAAACCATGTCAAGTAATTATTCTTCTCAAAATACATAATATGTTTCAAAAGTACTTAGATCTTCTAAAAAGGATCAATCTAGTTTTTCAAAAAAATACTTGCATGTTTTAAAGATCATTTTTCAAAGTATTTATACCTCTAAAAACTCATAGTATTCTTTCCAAAATATGGTATTTTCTCAAAAAAAAACAATATTGGTTAAGTTTTCTGAGTTCAAGTACTTAGTTTTATGCTATGTTTTCAAAAACTTATACTAAGTATTTCAAAAAAAAAAGAACCAAATGTTCTCATTGTTGTCGCAAGTATTTCTGGTGATGTTTGATGTATGACAAAGGGGGAGAGGTGTGCTTAAGTTAGAAAATTTTTTTCTCCCAAAGATAAAAAATGTAGTTTCAAAACTTATATCATTTTTTTTGTTTTCTATCCCAAGGATAGTAAGTTAGTCCTTTCAACCAATCTAACTTTAGATATTGTCAAACATCAAAAAGGGAGAGATTGTTGGTGCAAGTTGCATTAGTGATGTTCTCCTCTAAGCATTTTAATGTTTGACAATAGACTTAAGTCAGTGATACATTGATCAGACAAAGGGGAGCAAAAGAGGAGTAACCAAAGTGGAAGAAAAGTCTTAGTTAACCTAGGCACTAAAACCTGGTGAGTGAAGTTGGGCACTAAGACCTGCTCGGAAGGTGGGCACGAATTCCTGGTCGAGGGCTGGGCACTAAGTCCTAGAAAAAGGCTGAGCACTGAAGACCTACTCGGAAGGTGGGCACTAAGTCCTGGTCGAGGACTGGGCAAGAAGACCTGACCAAGGGTTGGGCACCGAAGTCCTGGTTCGGAGAATTGGGCAAGAAGACCTAGCCGAGGGTTGGGCATCGAAGTCCTGGACTTAGGGTTTGGGCACGAAGTTTTGGTCCGAGGGACTGAGCAACTTAGCTGAGTGAGGACTAAGGACAGGAGTGGAGACAGGTCAGGGTTTGGGCGTCTCGAGGTCCGGAAGTATCGGAAGCTAAGCAAAAGTCCACCCGAAGGACTGGGTGGCAAACGTCTCCTGAAAGGAGTAGGTAAAAGGCGCGTTCTCGGGGGTGGGAACTTGTGCCGATTCAACCTAGGGTTTCGTGGAAATCCAAAGTCACAACCAAGTCCTTAAAGTTAAGAATGTGTGTATATTTGCTTTGTATTTTTGTATCTTGCAGGTACCTAGAACGGAAGACAAAGCAAGAAAATAACAAACATTGGGGCTGGAAACCAGCCAAGCAGGGTACTCGGGATAATGGGGGTGCCCCTAGTCAAAAGGAAAAACCAGTTTAGTTGGAAACCAGCCAAGCAGGGTCCCCGGGATGATGGGGGCACCCCCAGTCAAAAGGAAATTGGCAGTTTCGTGTGGTAAGCAGAATAGGCTTCAAGCAGGGCGCCCGAAGGTCCGGGACGCCCAAATTGAAAGCTGTATTTGCAGCTTCGAGTTCGAAACGCAGATAAGCCTTCACGAGGGTGCCCGGGAGGTCCGGAGCGCCCTGGTCAAAGGTTTTATCAGCTGTGGCAAGGTCGGCACGGGGATAAGGTTTGACCGAGTTTATAGGGTCGCCCCAACGTCCAGGGCGCCCCCAGAAGCACTATTAAAGGGGCTTCGACCCCTCAGCTTCAAACACAACTTCTTAGAGCTATTCTGATCATTCTGATCGACGACAATGCGCTAAAGACGAGCTTTTACGACCGGGAGGCTCCAGGAGGAAGTGCGCGACACTTCGGAGGTCCAGATCGGCTGACGCTTCGACATAAGTTGTTTTGGTTTGATTTACATTCTGCAATTCAGTTTATTTATCTTTTTTCTTGTAAATCAACTGTAAGATGGGTTTTCTCCGCCTCCGGAAATTTCGGAAAGGAAACCAATAGTGGACTCACGCCGAGTACATAGGCCTTGGACGTACTGACCCTGGGGGGTCGGGAAGCAAGTAAATAAATCCCCGCGTGTCTGTCTTGTTTTTATTTTTCTGTATTTACTTTTCCGCTGTGCTACTAATGTTCTAAGTCTAAAACGATCCAAGTTTTCTACGAAGTTTCCATGAGTGATTTTCATGATCGATATTTACCCCCCCCCCCCCTCTATCGACGGCACAGATCCTACACCTTGGACTAGTCACCCATCTGGGTGGATACCAAGTAACTCCTTTTGTTAGCATTGCATCTTGTTTCTTTTGCATATTATCATTTTGCTGCGCTAACAACTCTGTAGAGATCAAAACGAAAGACAAAGTGTTATTCACCCCCCCCCCCCCCCTCTAGCACGCCTAAAATGATCTATCAGTTGGTATCAGAGCCGGTGCGTTTCGGAAGAACTAACCGTCAACCGGAGCAACGAGAAGGACTTGCTCGTGGCCCAACTCCAGTCCTTATCCATGAAGAGCAACGAGACTGTCAGTCAGCTACATGGAAGGGTGAAGGAGGTAATCAATGAGCTCCATGTGATTAGAGACTGTGGTATTGGATACCGTAGCGATTGACATTAGGCCAAGTGGGAGTTTGTTAGTGATATGAGAAAAGTGTCCTAAGGCAATCGCCTTATGATTGTAATCATTTATTTTAGTAAATGAATATTCACTATTTGAGTATACATGTTTATGTATTTGATTGAGATCTTAAACTCATTTACTGAATGTCCGTAATGCAATTCACAGCATGAGAGAATTTGTGATGAATTCACAACTAGTGATTATCTCTACATGTGCAATTGTGAAGTATTGAAATTGTCCCTAGTCGATGAATTGATAAATACGGACACTATCAATTCTGTTGAGACTAGCATGGGTTATTCTCTAATCAGCTGATTCTCACTGGCTGGTGATATTGGGATATCCGGAGATAAACATGAATGCTAGTTAAGGGAACTAGTTCATTGGAGTGACTGGCTGTAAAACTTCATATGGTAGTCTACATATAGACATGTCTGTGAAGTTCTTACTGCAGCTTAAGTGGGATGTTCCTTTGACTTGCGGTGTTCAAGTCATCTTGGTCATGGAGACTTATACTTTGACATCTTAAGCAAGCATCTCCAAGGAGGTGTGGACCTAGGATGATTGGGTATAAGCCGAAGTGCCCGATGATATTTGAACAGCCTACAAAGGATTCACCACTCCTTGCGAGGAGATGTATATCCAAGGCCTATCGTCGGATTGTTACTCGAAGCCTTTGGCCAGAGCATGACATGTTCAGAGAATGAATCTCTTAGATACATGAGAGTAATTAGAATCCGTAGGACGAGAAAATATTACTTGGGCTAGGTGTGACGTAGTCAGCCTAGTGGGGACTGACACACAGACCATGTCCTGAACCAAGTGGGTATAAGATGGTGAAGGGAATGAGGCATGATTCATTATAGCTGCTGAAGGGTTTTAGAATTATTTCTGAGGTCAACCGTTGATCTTTCGATTAATTGGGGATCATGATGTACTACTAGGTGCCACTCATGATCGTTCTATAATTGGTTAATTATAGACGGCCAACATAAATCGAAAGCCTATTTAGTCACACGCACTATGAGTAATCCGAGGGATTTAAAATGAGTTGAAAATTGGATTTTCCAATCAAGAGTTCAATGCCCCATCCTCTTCAGGCATCTTCGTTATTGAATGTCACTCTATTTCCTCGTACACCTGGGTACTTGATACTGGGTGTAGCTCACATATATGTAATGACATAGAAGAAGACTCGTCAAGGGAGAAGCGAATTTGCGAGTTGGAAATGGAGCAAACATTGCTGCTATTTCCATCGGAACATATTTGCTAAAGCTCCCTACTGGACTTGTCTTAGAATTGGATAATTGTTATTTTGTTCCTTCGTTAATAAAGAACATTGTATCTATTTCATGTTTGAATGAAAAGGGTTACCATTTAACTTTTAGTAACAATTGTTGTTACATAACTTTAAATGATGTTCTTTATGGGACCGGAACATTATGCAATGCTATCTACACGTTAGATTTATCCGGTGACATTTTCAATATCGAAGTTAGCAACAAACGTGCTCGAATAGATAATCAAATAGACTCCTACACGTGGAATTGTCGTCTTGGCAATATAAGCAAGAAACGCATGGCCAAATTACACCAATGTGGAATTCTGGAATCATTTGAACCCGGTTCATTTGATACATGTGAATCATGCTTAAAAAGCAAGATGGCCAAATTACCCTTTTCCGGAAAAGGTAAACCAGTGGGAGAATTGCTTGGTCTAATACATACTGACGTTTGTGGACCAATGTCAACTCTTGCACAAGGAGGCTATAGCTACTTCATTACCTTTATCAATGATCACTCACGATTCAGGTATGTGTTCTTAATGAAACACAAATCTGAAGGTTTTGAGAAATTCAAAGAGTTCAGAAGTGAAGTAGAGAAACAGCTTGGCAAAAGTATTAAGATACTTCGATCCGATCGGGGTGGTGAATACTTAAGTCAAGTGTTTCAAGATTATCTTAGGGACAATGGGATATTGTCTCAATGGACTCCGCCATATACACTACAGCATAATGGTGTATCTGAGAGGCGTAACCGAACCTTGATGGACATGGTTAGATCTATGATGAATCATGCAACTCTTCCAAAATCCTTTTGGGGCTATGCGCTTAAGATAGCTGTTTACTTACTAAACAGAGTCCCGACCAAGGTAGTCTCTACTACTCCATATGAGATATGGAATAGTAAGAAACCTCATTTATCTCACCTAAAGATATGGGGTTGTCTTGCTTATGTAAAGCGGATTGTATCAGACAAATTGGATGCTAATTCTGATAAATATCTATTTATTGGATACCCTAAGGAAACGAAAGGTTACCAATTCTATCATCCCTTGGAACAAAAGGTGTTTGTTTCAAGGCATGCTGTATTTCTAGAAAAAGAATTTCTTTTACAAGAAAACAGTGGGAGTAGCATTAAACTTGAAGAAGTTCAAGAAACTCCAATAGACATTACAGAGACACCTAGTCTAGACCCACAACCAATAACTCATAATGATAATGTTGGTGCAGAAAGCACCAAAGTCGAACCTGTGTTTTGATAATGGCAAAAGGGTTCAAAAGTTAAGGTATAATGTTGATCTAACCATGTTACTCAAGTGTGTAGGAACAGACCTAGCGAAGGACTGCTAGGCACCTGATGAAGGAATGCCAGGATACAAAGCCCTAGCGAAGGACTGCTAGGCAACTGGCGAAGGAATGCCAGATACAAAGCCCTAGTGAAGGATTGTTAGGCACCTAGCGAAGGAAAGCCAGGATACAAAGACCTAGCGAAGGATTGCAGCTCAGAGAGCCTCAAAGGAGTGAGGCAGTAGCTGAGTAGGGTGCCTGGAGTGTCCCGGGCGCCCCCAAGGTGAATACAAAACAGATGAAGCAAAAGAAGTGCTTCGACAGTTCATGGGTGGGGCGCCCCCGTGCTCCCGGGCGCCCCCGTGCTCCCGGGCGCCCCCAGTTCAAGCTAACGAAGCGGAAGCCAGCGAAGCCAACGGATAAGAGTTGACCCGGTCAACCAGGGCGCCCCCAGCGTCTCGAGTGCCCTCGTCAAAGCCTGATCCCGAGTTCGAAGGGATCAGAGCTGACCGAGAGGAACTCGAATCAGCTGACACGTGGGGGGGGGGGGGGGGCGCCCCCAACGTTCCGGGTGCCCCCAGGGGCAATAAAAAGGCCCTCGACCCAAGGCTTCGAAAATCAATTCTTCCAACGCATTCACGCTCTTCTGCTCCCGTGCTCTGCTCCGGAAACCTCCCGACTCGAGATACAAGCGCCGACGACGTCCCTCTGCTCCGAAAATATAATCTACACCGGACGTCGGTAACAAAGAGCTACTTTAAGTTTACTGTACCCTTTCTTGTAATTCACTTTGTAAATTGGTTTTGCGCACATATAGAATTGCCCGCAGTAAACGGTCAACGACCGTGGGCCTTGGAGTAGGAGCCGACCGCGACTCTGAACCATGTAAAACTGCTTGCATCTTTGTGTTGTGATTTAATTTTCCGCTGCGTAATTTCTCTAACTTTAATCCGAAAACGAGTTACGATATTCACCCCCCTCTATCGTTTCTCTCGATCCAACAAGTGGTATCAGAGCGGGGAAGCTCAAATCTGGTGCAACCACCAATTTGAGAGTTTTTCGGATTTTTACGAAATTTTTTTCTAATTTTTTCTATTTTTTTTGTTTATTCGAAATCTTTCTCGCTAATCGAGACCGGTGCAACACCCCTCGATAATCATTTCTCTTAATCCCGCACTACTAATCCAAGACCAAGTCTTGGGATATTCTTTTTCCTTTTAGATTACTTTTCAGATAAAATGGTCATGCAAGAAGGCTTTAGCACCGCAAGACCACCTCTCTTCAGTGGGGAAGACTTCTCCTACTAGAAGAGCAGAATGGAGGTCCACCTGAAAACTCAGGTGGACATGTGGATAATCATCCAGTCCGGACTGGAAATTCCAAAGAATGCTGAAGGAGTACCTCAAACCTACACAGAGTGGGGCACCGCTCTGAAACGGAAGATTGAAGCTGATGCAAAGGCGACCCAGACCCTCCAATGCAGCTTAACAAAAGAGGAGTTAAACCAGGTGGGTCCATTCAACAGTGCCAAGGAGCTGTGGGGGAAACTGATCGAGCTGCACGAAGGAACTTCAGACACTCGGATCAGCAAGAGAGATCTCCTCCTGAACAAGCTGTACACGATCAAGATGAACGACAACGAAACAGCAGCTCAACTTCACGCCTGAATTCAGGAACTGATGAACGGACTACACACAATCGGTCACAAGGTAGAAAACTGTGACTTGATAAGGTACACTTTAAATACTTTCCCGAGAAACACCTTGTGGGCATCTATGGTAGATGCATACAAGGTTTCAAGGGACCTTTCAAAAATTAAATTAGATGAATTATTCTCTGAATTAGAATTACATGAATAGACTAACTGCAATCTGGCCGAGAAAGGTATTGCCTTTGTTGCAGGTAAAACTGGAAGGGCAACCAAGAAGAAGCCTCAACCTGAACCCGAGTCTAACTCAGACTCAGAAGACGAAGAAGGAGATCGACCTAAGCTGGTCCGACTGGCCCGAAACCACTACAAGGAATTAAAGAACCAAACCAACAAAAGGAAAGCCAGCCGAAGAAAGGATGAACCAGCTGAACCCGCAAATGAAAAGAACAAGCCCAACGTGACCTGCTACGAGTGCAAGAAGAAGGGTCAAAATCTAGGGGATACATACTTAGTAGTTTCTTTTCATAGAGCTTAGATTTTTGAGAATTGACAACCTTAGGTAATTTCTTTTCATTTGCTTCTAATTATGCTTAAGAAAATCTAGGGGATACATACTTAGTAGTTTCGTGAGACGCTCAAGCTTAAGTGTGGGGGAGTTGATAAGTACCATTTTATTGATCATTTTAGTTGCCAAAATCCATGTTTGGCCCATGTCTTTCTTGCTTAATTGTGAAATTACCCTAGGTTTTAGAACTTACTTTTATTTTGTACTTAATTGCAAATCTTGATATATTTGAATTATTTTGCCACTAAATTTTTGATCTATTTTTGTAGGCATGAAAGGATCATGGACCTAGGGCATACTGGGTCAAACTTGAGTCGGAAGTGGACCCGGATCGAGTTATCAAGCTTCAGATTAATCTGGGCCGTCCGATTCAAAAGCGGCTAGATCTGAGCCATCTGGGACCATCTGAGGCAATCTGAGCTAGGGTTAGGGTTGATCAAGCACTGAGATCAAGATCTGAGACTTTCATCCCAATCAGAGATCATCCAACCGTTGGATCAAGCTCAGAGGGCTCTAGACTGTCCATTCAAAGATTAGGTTGATCTGGGCTATCCGTTGCAAATCTGGAGGATCCGAGCTACCCCGAGGCAGATCCTGACCTTTGATCAACATCTGGAAAGTTTAGATCAGATCGGATGAAGATCAACCGTTGGATTGAGTTAAAGAAATCTGGGCAGTCCATTACTAAGTATATAATCAAAAATCTCCGCAGTTCAGCGTGTTCGCGTCTTCGCCGCACTGTTTCTTCCTTCTTCGTTTGTTCTGCATTTTCTTCAGTAGTTCTTCAATCCAAGGGGCGCGGCCCCTCAATTCCTTATTTAGATCGAGTCCTAGGTCATTGGGGAAGTCTCTCGGTGAAGTTCGAGCTTGAGAATTGCCAAAGAAACAGGGTTGTTGTGAGGTTTCCGTGGCTCTGCTGTTTGAAGTTGTCGATTTCAGCTGTGCTCCATTTCCATCCACCGGAGCTATCTGGAGGGGTTCCCTAGAGTGCTCTGACCATCCCCGAATCACCATCGCACTTGGACGCAGCTGAATTGAAGATTTCGAATGGAATTTCAGATTGAGCAGAGTTTGAGTTGGGATTGAATCGCAGAGTCAATTTCTCAATGGTTTGCTGAGCTTAGGGGTTCGAGGCCAGCCCTTGCGTGACGAACAAGGAGTACATGAGCTAGGGAAGGGATTGAGGAGTAGATTCTTTAGTTAATTTCTGTTTTTAGCTGTAATTTTATTTCTGCAGTTCGTGTCTGTTTCTGAATTTTTGTATCAGCTACCTTAGTTTCAGTTTTAAATTGTTTCTGCTTTAATTAGTGGTTCGAATCTGTTCTTTCATTAGTTAGCTAGTTTGTTTCGTTAATACTTCACTTAATTTCATCTACTTTGCAATTTCATAGTTGCGTACCAGTTTTATGCTCTGTTTTTCCTGTAGCGCCCCGCCGTCTCTACCTTAGACGGACCGTTACTTATCTACTTCTTGACTCTAATGCAACGACTAAAATTGCGGAACTTTCTTTAACTTCTTTTTTTTTATATTTAAATCTATCTAAGAATAATATTCTAACTTTAATAGTCATGCATTTAAACTCCTCACACAAGTTTCTATAACATTACTAAAGCATTATGGGATACGAATGCAACTTTTCTAAGCATATTTAAAGCAATAGAAACTTAATTCCAAAGGGAGATTAACAACCCCTTGGCACATGCATCAAATAGATAGAATGTGAATCTTACTTTTCTACCGAATTTACAATCATTTTAAGCACAATTAGGACTTAGTTCAAAAAGGAATAATAAGCTCAAGAATAAGTCTAAAGTTCAATGTATCAACATGCTAAACTACTCATGCCCTTGCTCATCTAGTGCATTCACAAAAGTATGCATGCTAATTGAAATGACATGGGATCTTCATTCTACAAAATTGAGCATGTAAAACTATCCGAAGCATGAATGTTTAATAAACTCCATAACACAATAACTTGGAATTTGGAAATCTTAAACATGCATTTCAAATAAGCTAAACTGTCTCATCCCAAGGATCTCTCCAAGGTCAGCCACCACACACACGTCACTCAGCACCGCCTCGTCGCCTTCCTTCAGAATTGCTTGTCTTTACCTTTATCTGCAGTAAGAGGAAATGCAACTAATAAGCATAAAGCTTAGCAAGTACTATCTAGCTCACAAAAACTCGAAATGTGCAGGCATGCTTTTTAAACAATGTGAAATCACATGAGATACTTTTATGCTTAAAAAAATACTAAAACATGTATAACTCAAAACATGCATACTCAAACATTAATAAGTCAAACTCACTTTTTCTTGGCTTAACTTGAAACTTTAGTAATTCTTTAACTTTAGATCTTTCTTTAACTTTTAGAAAACTTTCTTAAACTTTAGAAAAACTTTGCTAAAGCATATACTTGAAAATAATAACTCACTTGGATCCACTTAAGACGTAAGTACCATCTTATGCGCGTTCCCTAAAAGGTTGGGGTAGCGAGCCACCAATCCTAATAGAGCAGACCTTGGTCTACAGGGCCATGACCTTGGAATTGGACACCTGGATTTCTTTAACGACGCCCTTGGACGCCGGGTACTGGCCTTAGAAAATAAAATACTTACTTTTTCTTATCTTGAATGCCTTGGCATTTTAACGAGCACCTTGTGTGCCCAAATCCCTAAGTCTTGACTTTTGGGGATTTCTTAAGGCCTTAGCCTTTTCTTTTCTTATCTTTATCTTCTCTTTTCTTTTCTCATAACTTTTCTTAGCCTCTAACCTCATATAGGGTACTTAATCAAACTTATACAAGCATGGATTAAACTAGAGTTACATGCAAAATCATAAACTAAAGGAAAATTTGCATTTTTAACTTTCTAACAGGAAAAACTTACGGAAAACCGCCTCTTACTGCAGGTGAGCAGTACTTACCTCCTGCGCTAGGTTTTCCTTACGAATAAAATCTGAAATTCCCGAGGAAACGTCGAATTTCGACGTTCTTCTTGCTCCTTGGCGTTCTCCTCGCGTCTATGAGAGTTCTCGTAGAGAATAGGGTCTCTTGAGACCTTCCCTTGGCTTCTCCTTTGTCTTGGGCGAGAGAGAGGGTGAGAGGAAGAAAAAATCGCGAGAGGGAGAGAGGGAGTCGGCGGAGAGAGGATGTGAGGGAAAGAATGAATAAAAAGAGCCCTAAGTTTTCCTTTTATACTTATGGAAAAAAATTTAACTAATTCTACCTTATCTATTGTTTCCGCTAATCTATTTCAACAAAAGCAAGCTAGCCCGCTTGGTCCGCCCCTCCTCTTCTCACAGCCTAGGTTCATGGATCAAATGCCTCCTACGTGTTTTTCTCTTTTTACCCCTTTTTGCCACTTTCGTTTACGGAAAAATTCTATAAAAATATCCATAAATTTAGAATAAATTCTAAGATATTTCTAAAATTAGTTTCGAGAATTTTCAGGCGTTACAATCCCCCATACCCAGAACGGACTCGGAAAATTCTATAAAAATATTCTAAAAATTCCTAAAAATATCTAGAATATTTCTAAATTATTTTTAACTAATTTCAAGGACTTTAAGGACTTAAAATGAAAATTTTGGGGCGTTATAATCCCCCATACCTTATGAAAAGTTCGTCCTCGAACTTTGAATAATTCTGGATATCTTTCTCTCATGCTGTCCCCACGTTCCCAAGTAGTCTCCTCATGCTTTTGACTTTGCCAGATGACCTTCACTAGTGGCACCTCTTTGTTTCTTAATCTTTTAACTGCTTTGTCCACTATCTGTGTCGGTCTACTCTCATAGCTAAGATCTTCTTAGATCTGCACTGACTGAGGCTGAATCACTTGATTGGGATCGTGAATACACTTCTTTAGCATGGAGACATGAAACGTACTGTGGATAGCTGACATATCCTCTGGCAAGTCCAGCTCATAGGCTACATTCCCAACTCTCTTTATAATCTTGTAGGGTCTTATGTAGCGAGGACTCAGCTTGCCCTTTTTGCCAAATCTCATCACTCCCTTCATAGGGGCGACCTTGAGAAATACTGAATCTCCAACTTGGAATTCAAGTGGCGTACGGCGTGTGTCAGCATAACTTTTCTGTCTACTCTGGGCAGTCTCAATCCTCTGGCGGATCATCTGGATAGCCTGAGTGGTCTCATCTATAAGCTCAGTCTGGCTGCCTAGTCCTGACTCCATCTCTTTCTTCTCACCAGCTTCTTGCCAACATATGGGTGATATGCATTTTCTGCCATACAATGCCTCATAAGGCGCATCCTGATGGTGCCTGATAGCTATTGTTGTAGGCAAACTCAGCTAAGCACAGAAATTTGCACCAACTACCTTTAAAGTCCAACGCACAAGCCCTGAGCATGTCTTCTAAAATCTGATTTACTCTCTCTGTTTGTCCATCTGTCTGGGGATGGAAAAGCTGTGCTGAACTGAAA
>JAGFNQ010000274.1:0-30717 GCA_024364735.1 Boesenbergia rotunda | reverse complement strand
TGGATGTCACTTTCTTTAACCTTTAGCTGATGATACCCAGAACGCAGATCTATCTTCGAGAACACTGTAGCCCCTTTGAGTTGATCAAATAAATCATCTATTCTAGGAAGGGGGTACTTGTTCTTGATGGTTACCTTGTTCAGAGCTCTGTAGTCTATGCACAGACGCATAGACCCATCCTTCTTCTTGACGAAAAGTACAGGAGCTCCCCAGGGTGAATGACTCGGGCGAATGAAGCCCTTGTCTAGTAGCTCCTGGAGTTGCTCTTGTAATTCCTTCAACTCTGCTGGAGACATACGATATGGGGCCTTCGAGACCGGACCGGTACCCGGTACTAGCTCGATCTCGAATTCCACTTCCCTGTAGGGAGGTAGTCTAGGTAGTTCTTCTGGAAATACTTCTGGATATTCGCAGACTACCCGTACATCCTCCTGCTTGAGTTCTTTCTTTGCTTCTGAGTCCACTACGTGTGCAAGAAAACCAGCACACCCTTGCTCTAGCATCTGGTGGGCTGCCAAGGCTGAGAGGAATTTCTGAGTCTTCCTCCTTGGGGCTCCTTGAAATTCGAACGGTGGTTCTCCTTCTGGACTGAAAACCACCTTCCTCCGGCGACAGTCCACTGAAGCGCTGTACTTACTGAGGAAATCCATGCCCAGTATGACGTCGAAGTCTTGCATCGCAAGGACTATTAGATCGACATATAGCTCTCGGTCTGAAATCTTGATTGATACAGCCCGGAGCCTCTGGGTGGATTCCATGATTTCCCCTGAAGGGAGAGTTGTCAGGAATCTGGACTCCCAACTCTCTGCAGGCACCTGTAACTTACTAGCAAAAGGTACTGATACAAAAGAATGGGTCGCCCCAGTGTCAAACAGTGTAGTAGCTAAATGCTGAAAAATAACTATTTGACCTGTTACGACCGTGGAGGCACTGGCAGGTTCTTCCTTCGTGAGGGAAAAGACTCTGGCATTGGTTGAAACTGGTGCTGCTTCCAACCCTCCCTGACTGATCTGAGGTCCCTCCAGTATAGTAGGCATGTAATGTAACTGAGGCTTGCCTCCATACTGTACGGACTGCTGAGGAAGTACCTTGAACTTGTTTGGGCAGTCTTTGGATCTGTGTCCCTCTTGTCCACATGAGTAGCATCCATTTACACCCAAAAGGCATGCTCTTGGATGGGTCCTCCCACACTTAGGACAAGGTGGATACCTAGCTTGCTTGTTCTCTGGGTTTCCTTTTTGGCTGCCAGGCCACTGCTTCCTTTTGTGGTTCTTGTTCTTCCAGTTCTGGTTATTTGGCTGAGGCTTCTGGTCTCCTGTTGTCTTGCTCTCAATCAGGACTGGCTTCTGCTGTGTTTGTTGTGACTTGATGCTATTCAGATAGTGCTCTGAGATTAGTGCACTACTGACCAACTCCTCGCTGGTCTGGGGTCGGTGTGTCCCACTGTTCACGTTGAGTGCTATTTCAGGGTTCAGCATGCAGAGCATCAGTCTGACTCGCTCCTTCTCTGTGCTGACTAGCTCTGGGCAGAGGCGAGCTAGTCTGTTGAACTTCGCGACTGCTTCTCCCACTGGTAGGTTACCTTGTCTGAACTCCATGAAGTCCACGTAATGCTTGTTGGTAACCCGCATGTGGAAGAACTCCTCATAGAACTCTTGCTCGAAATCTGTCCAGCTCATCTAGTTGACTATCCTCTTACTCTTGATCCGCTCCCACCACATACGAGCATCTCCAGTTAGGCAGAAGGAAGCACATTTGACCTTCTCGACTTCTGGCCAGTCAAGAAGCTCCATTGTGCTCTCTAAAGTCTTGAACCAAGCCTGGGCATCCCAGGGCTCAGTCGTGCCTGAGAAGCTTTCAGGTTTCAGCATCTGCCACTAGACGAGGTATGCTTCTTGTCATCGGTTCACGGCAGGGGTCTCCTGTGTGACTGGTGGGACTTCAGCCACCACTGGAGTTCCCA
Source organism: Boesenbergia rotunda (assembly GCA_024364735.1). Classification (NCBI taxonomy): domain Eukaryota; kingdom Viridiplantae; phylum Streptophyta; class Magnoliopsida; order Zingiberales; family Zingiberaceae; genus Boesenbergia; species Boesenbergia rotunda. The sequence goes on along the minus strand of JAGFNQ010000274.1, from coordinate 28,754 downwards.
CTCCTGCTGTGGGTGGTGTAGGGGGCACTGGGTGCTGATTTGCCATCAGTGTGGCGATGGTCTTCTGTTGCTCTGTAATCTGAGCTTGCATTTGAGCAATGACTGCCATCAGGTTTGGCTGTTCTGTGCCAGGCTCATTGTTATCTTGAATTGGAGTGTTGTTCCTTGCATTAGGAGCTCGGCCTCTTCTTGCCATCTAATAATGCATAAGGAACAAGAAATCACTACTATATTTCTAGGTATAAACTTGTCTTCTTACTTAGTAACCTAATATCCATTCTAGGGATTAAACATGATTCCGTGATACTAAGGTATTAAGCATGCTTCCTTGTTCTATACACATAGGAGTAAGTACTTAAGCATTTCTCTATACTGCAATCAGATAAAGGAGCAATAGAAAAACTGAAACTTAAATCTTTCTTACTTGAAGACGGCAAGGTTGATGCTGATGTGTGTGTGATGCTGGAGAATGGGAACTACTCTGATACCAACTGTAGCGCCCCGCCGTCTCTACCTTAGACGGACCGTTACTTGTCTACTTCTTGACTCTAATGCAACGACTAAAATTGCGGAACTTTCTTTAACTTCTTTTTTTTGTATTTAAATCTATCTAAGAATAATATTCTAACTTTAATAGTCATGCATTTAAACTCCTCACACAAGTTTCTATAACATTACTAAAGCATTATGGGATACGAATGCAACTTTTCTAAGCATATTTAAAGCAATAGAAACTTAATTCCAAAGGGAGATTAACAACCCCTTGGCACATGCATCAAATAGATAGAATGTCAATCTTACTTTTCTACCGAATTTACAAGCATTTTAAGCACAATTAGGACTTAGTTCAAAAAGGAATAATAAGCTCAAGAATAAGTCTAAAGTTCAATGTATCAACATGCTAAACTACTCATGCCCTTGCTCATCTAGTGCATTCACAAAAGTATGCATGCTAATTGAAATGACATGGGATCTTCATTCTACAAAATTGAGCATGTAAAACTATCCGAAGCATGAATGTTTAATAAACTCCATAACACAATAACTTGGAATTTGGAAATCTTAAACATGCATTTCAAATATGCTAAACTGTCTCATCCCAAGGATCTCTCCAAGGTCAGCCACCACACACACGTCACTCAGCACCGCCTCGTCGCCTTCCTTCAGAATTGCTTGTCTTTACCTTTATCTGCAGTAAGAGGAAATGCAACTAATAAGCATAAAGCTTAGCAAGTACTATCTAGCTCACAAAAACTCGAAATGTGCAGGCATGCTTTTTAAACAATGTGAAATCACATGAGATACTTTTATGCTTAAAAGAAATACTAAAACATGTATAACTCAAAACATGCATACTCAAGCATTAATAAGTCAAACTCACTTTTTCTTGGCTTAACTTGAAACTTTAGAAATTCTTTAACTTTAGATCTTTCTTTAACTTTTAGAAAACTTTCTTAAACTTTAGAAAACTTTGCTAAAGCATATACTTGAAAATAATAACTCACTTGGATCCACTTAAGACGTAAGTATCATCTTATGCGCGTTCCCTAAAAGGTTGGGGTAGCGAGCCACCAATCCTAATAGAGCAGACCTTGGTCTACCAGGGCCAAGACCTTGGAATTGGACACCTGGATTTCTTTAACGACGCCCTTGGACGCCGGGTACTGGCCTTAGAAAATAAAATACTTACTTTTTCTTATCTTGAATGCCTTGGCATTTTAACGAGCACCTTGTGTGCCCAAATCCCTAAGTCTTGACTTTTGGGGATTTCTTAAGGCCTTGGCCTTTTCTTTTCTTATCTTTATCTTCTCTTTTCTTTTCTCATAACTTTTCTTAGCCCCTAACCTCATATAGGGTACTTAATCAAACTTATACAAGCATGGATTAAACTAGAGTTACATGCAAAATCATAAACTAAAGGAAAATTTGCATTTTTAACTTTCTAACGGGAAAAACTTGCGGAAAACCGCCTCTTACTGCAGGTGAGCAGTACTTACCTCCTGCGCTAGGTTTTCCTTACGAATAAAATCTGAAATTCCCGAGGAAACGTCGAATTTCGACGTTCTTCTTGCTCCTTGGCGTTCTCCTCGCGTCTACGAGAGTTCTCGTAGAGAATAGGGCCTCTTGAGACCTTCCCTTGGCTTCTCCTTTGTCTTGGGCGAGAGAGAGGGTGAGAGGAAGAAAAAATCGCGAGAGGGAGAGAGGGAGTCGGCGGAGAGAGGATGTCAGGGTAAGAATGAATAAAAAGAGCCCTAAGTTTCCCTTTTATACTTATGGAAAAAAATTTAACTAATTCTACCTTATCTATTGTTTCCGCTAATCTATTTCAACAAAACAAGCTAGCCTGCTTGGTCCGCCCTTCCTCCTCTCACAGCGTAGGTTCAAGGATTAAATCCCTCCTACGTGTTTTTCTCTTTTTACCCCTTTTTGCCACTTTCGTTTACGGAAAAATTCTATAAAAATATCCATAAATTTGGAATAAATTCTAAGATATTTCTAAAATTAGTTTCGAGAATTTTCGGGCGTTACAATCCCCCATACCCAGAATGGACTCAGAAAATTCCATAAAAATATTCTAAAAATTCCTAAAAATATCTAGAATATTTCTAAATTATTTTTAACTAATTTCAAGGACTTTAAGGACTTAAAATGGAAATTTTGGGGCGTTACATTTCCTGCGTATCAGTGTTCCCTGCGTACCAGTTTTCCTTTCCTTGAGTTCCTGAATTTTGCATTAGGCTAGCTTAAGTTTTATCATCTGAATTTATAGTGTAGTTGTTTCAATTACAAAGAATCCTATATCAATTTCTGCATTCAATTTCCATTTCTGGGAGTTCGGTTGTATTTCTGCAAGTTCAGCCAACAACTTCTTTGCATTTCATTTCTGCCGTCAATTTATTCCTGCACATCAATGGGATTTGAATTCTTGTTTCTGGCTTCAATTGCTTAGGATATCTGCAGTCGATTGTTTGTTTCACGTCATTTACTTTAGATCAGTTGTAGATCTGTTTTTGTATCAAGCAACAATTCAACACTGCAACTTGTCATTTCTGAACTTGTAGCAGTCTTCCTTTTGCGTATCAGTTTGAATATGAACTCGTGTTGTTCCTGAGCTGTAATCTCCATTCTTGCACTTGAGTTTAATTCAGAATCCTTGTTTTGCATCCAATTTGGTTTCTAAAATTTTTGCATTTTATTCCTGCATTTCTGCATGCAGTTTCTGCGCATTCACTTGAGGCTTTGGATTTGTATCTGAATTTATCCATCCTTGGTCTGAACTGTATTCATTCATTTCTGCAAAATACTTTATGTAACGCCCCAAAATTCCCATTTTTAGTTCTTAAAGTCCTTAGAATTATTTGAAAATGGTTTAGAAATATTCTAGATATTTTTAGGAATTTTTAGAATATTTTTATGGAATTTTCCGAGTCCGTTTGGTATTTTAAAAAAAAAAAGGGGGAAAGAAAAAGAAAAAGGAAAAAAAATTTTAAAGGGCAGCAGGGAGTTCGAACCCGCGACCAGCACGAGACCAGGCAAGCGCGCGACCAGCCAGGCTAGGGTATCAAGCACAACAAGGGATGGAGAGAAGTATATTTAAGGGGTAGTTAGGTCGATCCGCCCCATAGGTATAAATAGATAATTAAAGAGAGAAGTTTTATTTCTCTCCTCTCCAAACCCTCACGCCAACCTCCTCTCCTCTCTTGGGCGACGCCGACCAACACCAAGCCCTCGAGGGCCGGCCAAAGCTCTCCTCCGAGAGATATTCCTATATTCGGGATCCCCGCGACGAGAGGAACGCGTAGGCGTGAAGAATTCTCCGAGATCTCAAGTTTCTCTCGAACCTCCAACGCCGTTCTTGGTTGTAAGTCCAAGATATCAATGTAAGTACTGCTCACCTGCAGTAAGAGGCGGTTTTTCCGCGAGAATTTCCTTAAAAGTTTTTAAAAGAGATATTTCCTTTTTGTTTGAGTTTTTGCATGTGATCTTAGTTCATTATATGCTTATATATGTTGATTAAGTACCCTATGTGAGTTTAGGGTCCAAGAAAAGCTATGAGAAAAGAAAAGAGAAGATAAAGATAAGAAAAGAAAAGGCCAAGGCCTTAAGAAATCCCCAAAAGTCAAGACTTAGGGATTTTAGCACGCAAGGTGCTCGAGAAAATGCCAAGGCATTTACAGATAAGAAAGAAAAGAAAGAAAAGCTATTTTATTTTCTAAGGCCAGTACCCGGCGTCCAAGGGCGTCGTTAAAGAAATCCAGGTGTCCAATTCCAAGGTCTTGGCCCTGGTAGACCAAGGTCTGCTCTATTAGGATTGGTGGCTCGCTACCCCAACCTTTTAGGGAACGCGCATATGAGATGGTACTTACGTCTTCAGTGGATCCAAGTGATTATTATTTTCAAGTATATGCTTTAGCAAAGTTTCGAAAGTTTAAGAAAGTTTTCAAAAGTTAAAGAATAGCTAAAGTTTCAAGTTGAGCCAAGAAAAGTAAATTGAGATTTATTATTGCTTGAGTATGCATGTTTTGAGTTATACATGTTCTTAGTTTCTTTCAAGCATATTAGTATCTCATATGATTTTCATATTGTTCTAGAAGCATGTTTGCACATTTCGAGATTTTGTGAGCTAGATAGTACTTACTAAGCTTTTTGCTTACTAGTTGCATTTCCTCTTACTGCAGATAAAGGTAAAGGCAAGCAATTCTGAAGGAAGCGACGAGGCGGTGCTGAGTAAAGTGTGTGTGGTGGCTGATTATGGAGAGATCTTTGGCACAAGACAATTTAGTTGTTTAATTCACAATGTTATAGTTCATTTGAATTTCAAGTTCTTGTTTTATGGAGTTTAGCGAACATTTAAGTTTTGGATAGTTTTACATACTCAATTTCTTAGAGTAAAGATTCCATGTCATTTCTTTTAACCTATATATTCTTATGATTGCATTGGATGAGTAGAAATGTGAGTAGTTGGAGATATTGATACTTTGTTAGAGAAATAGATGCATGTGCCAAGATAGTATCAATTTCTTCTTTGAATTAAGTTTCATTGCTTAAATATGTTTAGAAAAGTTGCATTCACATTTCATAATGCTTTAGCAAGGTCATAGAACATGTATTTGGTGTCATGAATGTATAGAAGTCAAGATTGGTACAAACTTTAGTGTTAAAGTTCATATAACTTGAATAGTTTATTTTCTTCCGCAAAAGTCCAAATTTCAAGTTTATGGATTCGTTTTGATTGGCTAAACTCATTTGAAAACTGTCATAGAGTGTAGAAATGGTGTCATGATTCCATATGGCTCGAAATTATAGGTTTGGAGGAGCTGTGAAGCAACTGCCGAAACCTGAGTTTTCTGAATTCAGGCCTACCAGTCGACTGATACAGTATCAGTCGACTGATACCCGATTGTGGTGTTGGGCGAGGCAAGCTTCAAAGTGTACCATTTGCGAGCTTTTGAGATAGAAAGTGTGATATGTTATTATGCATGATTGCTTAAGTTAGAATATAATTGTTAGGTGAATTTAAAAGTTTAAAAAAAAAAAGATTTCCGCATTTTTAGTCATGTATCAAAAGTCGAGAAGTAGAGAGAAGTAACGATCCGTCTGAAGCAGAGAAGGCGGGTCGCTACAGGTGGTATCAGAGCAGTTCCCATTCTCCAGCATCACACACACATCAGCATCAACCTTGCCGTCTTCAAGTAAGAAAGCTTTAAGTTTCAGTTTTTCTATTGCTCCTTTACTTAATTCAGTATAGAGAAATGCTTAAGTACTTACTCATATGTGCATAGACAAGGAAGCATGTTTAATCCCTTAGTATCACGGAATCATGTTTAATCCCTAGAATGGAATTAGGATACTAAGTAAGAAGATAAGTTTGTACCTAGAGATGTAGTAGTGATTTCTTGTTCCCTTATGCATTATTAGATGGCAAGAAGAGGCCGAGCTCCTAATGCTAATAACAGAACTCCAGTTCAAGATAACAGTGAGCCTGGCACAGAACAGCCAAACCTGATGGCAGTCATTGCTCAAATGCAAGCTCAGATTACAGAACAACAGAAGACCATCGCCACACTAATGGCGAATCAGCACCCAGTGCCCCCTACACCACCCACAGCAGGAGTGGGAACTCCAGTGGTGGCTGAAGTTCCACCAGTCACACAGGAGATCCCTGCCGTGAACCGAAGACAAGAAGCATACCTCGTCCAGTGGCAGAGGCTGAAACCCGAAAGCTTCTCAGGCACGACTGAGCCCTGGGATGCCCAGGCTTGGTTCAAGACTTTAGAGAGCACAATGGAGCTTCTTGACTGGCCAGAGGTTGAGAAGGTCAAATGTGCCTCCTTCTGCCTAACTGGAGATGCTCGTATGTGGTGGGAGCGAGTCAAGAGTAAGAAGATAGTCAACCAGATGAGCTGGGCAGATTTTGAGCACGAGTTCTATGAGGAATTTTTCCACATGAAGGTTACCAACAAGCACTTCGAGGACTTCATGGAGTTCAGACAGGGTAGCCTACCAATGGGAGAAGCAGTCGCAAAGTTCAACAGACTAGCTCGCCTCTGCCCAGAGCTAGTCAGCACAGAGAAGGAGCGAGTCAGGCTGATGCTCCGCATGCTGAACCCTGAGATAGCACTCAACGTGAACAGCGGGATGCACCGACCCCAGACCAGCGAGGAGTTGGTCAGTAGTGCTCTAATCTTAGAGCACTACCTGAATAGCATTAAGGCACAGCAAGCACAGCAGAAGCCAGTCCTGATTGAGAACAAGACAATAGGAGGCCAGAAGCCTCAGCCAAATAGCCAGAACTGGAAGAACAAGAAGTTTGAATGGTCAGATAAATGCGAGCACAGTTTTCTAGAGCTGAAGAAGAGACTGACCAGTGCTCCCATCCTGACTGTTCCAGAGAGTGACAAGGCCTTTGACATCTACAGTGATGCATCCAAGATGGGCCTTGGAGCTGTCCTCATGCAAGACGGTAAAGTAATAGCATACGCCTCCAGACAGCTAAAGGACTATGAGAAGAATTACCCTACCCACGACCTTGAGCTAGCAGCTGTGGTTTTCGCACTGAAGCTCTGGAGACACTACCTGTATGGAGTGCAGTGCAGAATCTTCACAGACCATCAGAGTTTGAAGTACTTCTTCACTCAGAAGGACCTGAATATGAGGCAGCGCAGGTGGCTAGAGTTGGTCAAAGATTATGACTGTGAAATCCTCTACCACCCAGGTAAAGCTAATAAAGTGGCAGATGCACTGTGCAGAAAATCCTGTGCAGCACTGATGTCTTTATCATCACTGTCTCTACCACTTCAGAAAGAAATAAAGGATTTTGGAGTCGAGGTAATAATTGGGCAACTTTCTGCATTGACTCTAGAGTCAACCCTGCTTATGGATATACAAAGAAAGCAAAGTCAAGATCCAGAAGATCAAGCAGGGGATCCAAGAGGCAGAAAATTCAGAGTTTCGAGTATCAGATAGTGGCATACTCTATTTTGGAGACCGCCTTTGCGTTCCCAATGATGAGGAACTAAGAAAGAATATTCTAGAAGAGGCCCACAGTACCTCATACAGTATGCATCCTGGTTCTACCAAGATGTATCAAGATTTAAAGAAAAGATTCTGGTGGTCTGGGCTCAAGCGAGATGTGGCCAGATATATCAGTACCTGCTTGACCTGCCAGAGGGTCAAAGCCGAGCACCAGAGACCAGGAGGAGTTCTGCAGCCTCTTCCCATTCAAGAGTGGAAGTGGGAAGAAATATCCATGGACTTTATCACAGGTCTTCCAAGAACCACCCATGGACACGATGCAATTTGGGTGATAGTGGACAGATTGACCAAGTCTGCCCACTTCCTAGCCATCAAGTTATCGCATTCGGTAGAGCAATTAGCACAGCTGTACGTGAAAGAAGTAATCAGGCTTCACGGAGTCCCGAAGTCGATCGTTTCTGACAGAGATGGGCGATTCATCTCCCATTTTTGGAGGTGTGTTCAGGACGCCCTAGGCACCAAACTTCAGTTCAGCACAGCCTTCCATCCCCAGACAGATGGACAAACAGAGAGAGTAAATCAGATTTTAGAAGACATGCTCCGGGCTTGTGCGTTGGACTTTAAGGGTAGTTGGTGCAAATTTCTGTGCTTAGCTGAGTTTGCCTACAACAATAGCTATCAGGCCACCATCAGGATGGCCCCTTATGAGGCATTGTATGGCAGGAAATGTAGATCACCCATATGTTGGCAAGAAGCTGGTGAGAGGAAGGAGATGGAGTCAGAACTAGACAGCCAGACTGAGCTTATAGATGAGACCACTCAGACTATCCAGACGATCCGCCAGAGGATTGAGACTGCCCAGAGTAGACAGAAAAGTTATGCTGACACACGCCGTAGGCCACTTGAATTCCAAGTTGGAGATTCAGTATTTCTCAAGGTCGCTCCTATGAAGGGAGTGATGAGATTTGGCAAGAAGGGCAAGCTGAGTCCTCGCTACATAGGACCCTATAATATTATAAAGAGAGTTGGGAAGGTAGCCTATGAGCTGGACTTACCAGAGGATATGTCAGCTATCCACAGTACATTTCATGTCTCTATGCTAAAGAAGTGTATTCACGACCCTAGCCAAGTGATTCAGCCCCAGTCAGTACAGATCCAAGAGGATCTTAGCTATGAGAGCAGACCGACACAGATAGTGGACAAGGCAGTTAAAAGGTTAAGAAACAAAGAAGTGCCACTAGTGAAGGTCATCTGGCAGAATCAAAAGCATGAAGAGGCTACTTGGGAACGTGAGGACAGCATGAGAGAGAGATATCCAGAATTATTCTAAGTTCGAGGACGAACTTTTCATAAGGTATGGGGGATTGTAACGCCCCAAAATTCCCATTTTTAGTTCTTAAAGTCCTTAGAATTATTTGAAAATGGTTTAGAAATATTCTAGATATTTTTAGGAATTTTTAGAATATTTTTATGGAATTTTCCGAGCCCGTTTGGTATTTAAAAAAAAAAAGGGGAAAGAAAAAGAAAAAGGAAAAAAAATTTTAAAGGGCAGCAGGGAGTTCGAACCCGCGACCAGCACGAGACCAGGCAAGCGCGCGACCAGCCAGGCTAGGGTATCAAGCACAACAAGGGATGGAGAGAAGTATATTTAAGGGGTAGTTAGGTCGATCCGCCCCATAGGTATAAATAGATAATTAAAGAGAGAAGTTTTATTTCTCTCCTCTCCAAACCCTCACGCCGACCTCCTCTCCTCTCTTGGGCGACGCCGACCAACACCAAGCCCTCGAGGGCCGGCCAAATCTCTCTTCCGAGAGATATTCCTATATTCGGGATCCCCGCGACGAGAGGAACGCGTAGGCGTGAAGAATTCTCCGAGATCTCAAGTTTCTCTCGAACCTCCGACGCCGTTCTTGGTTGTAAGTCCAAGATATCAATGTAAGTACTGCTCACCTGCAGTAAGAGGCAGTTTTTCCGCGAGAATTTCCTTAAAAGTTTTTAAAAGAGATATTTCCTTTTTGTTTGAGTTTTTGCATGTGATCTTAGTTCATTATATGCTTATATATGTTGATTAAGTACCCTATGTGAGTTTAGGGTCCAAGAAAAGCTATGAGAAAAGAAAAGAGAAGATAAAGATAAGAAAAGAAAAGGCCAAGGCCTTAAGAAATCCCCAAAAGTCAAGACTTAGGGATTTTAGCACGCAAGGTGCTCGAGAAAATGCCAAGGCATTTACAGATAAGAAAGAAAAGAAAGAAAAGCTATTTTATTTTCTAAGGCCAGTACCCGGCGTCCAAGGGCGTCGTTAAAGAAATCCAGGTGTCCAATTCCAAGGTCTTGGCCCTGGTAGACCAAGGTCTGCTCTATTAGGATTGGTGGCTCGCTACCCCAACCTTTTAGGGAACGCGCATATGAGATGGTACTTACGTCTTCAGTGGATCCAAGTGATTATTATTTTCAAGTATATGCTTTAGCAAAGTTTCGAAAGTTTAAGAAAGTTTTCAAAAGTTAAAGAATAGCTAAAGTTTCAAGTTGAGAAAAAGTAAATTGAGATTTATTATTGCTTTGAGTATGCATGTTTTGAGTTATACATGTTCTTAGTTTCTTTCAAGCATATTAGTATCTCATATGATTTTCATATTGTTCTAGAAGCATGTTTGCACATTTCGAGATTTTGTGAGCTAGATAGTACTTACTAAGCTTTTTGCTTACTAGTTGCATTTCCTCTTACTGCAGATAAAGGTAAAGGCAAGCAATTCTGAAGGAAGGCGACGAGGCGGTGCTGAGTAAAGTGTGTGTGGTGGCTGATTATGGAGAGATCTTTGGCACAAGACAATTTAGTTGTTTAATTCACAATGTTATAGTTCATTTCAATTTCAAGTTCTTGTTTATGGAGTTTAGCGAACATTTAAGTTTTGGATAGTTTTACATACTCAATTTCTTAGAGTAAAGATTCCATGTCATTTCTTTTAACCTATATATTCTTATGATTGCATTGGATGAGTAGAAATGTGAGTAGTTGGAGATATTGATACTTTGTTAGAGAAATAGATGCATGTGCCAAGATAGTATCAATTTCTTCTTTGAAATAAGTTTCATTGCTTAAATATGTTTAGAAAAGTTGCATTTACATTTCATAATGCTTTAGCAAGGTCATAGAACATGTATTTGGTGTCATGAATGTATAGAAGTCAAGATTGGTACAAACTTTAGTGTTAAAGTTTATATAAACTCGAATAGCTCATTTTCTTCCGCAAAAGTCCTAATTTCAAGTTTATGGATTCGTTTTGATTGGCTAAACTCATTTGAAAACTGTCATAGAGTGTAGAAATGGTGTCATGATTCCATATGGCTCGAAATTATAGGTTTGGAGGAGCTGTGAAGCAACTGCCGAAACTTGAGTTTTCTGAATTCAGGCCTACCAGTCGACTGATACAGTATCAGTCGACTGATACCCGATTGTGGTGTTGGGCGAGGCAAGCTTCAAAGTGTACCATTTGCGAGCTTTTGAGATAGAAAGTGTGATATGTTGTTATGCATGATTGCTTAAGTTAGAATATAATTGTTGGGTGAATTTAAAAGTTTAAAAAAAAAAGATTTCCGCATTTTTAGTCATGCATCAGAAGTCGAGAAGTAGAGAGAAGTAACGATCCGTCTAAGGTAGAGAAGGCGGGTCGCTACACTTTACTGATAGCTACCTTTCCAACCTGATCGATTAGTTTCATTTCTGGGTTGTTAGAATAACATTTGGCACAATAGTTTTCTCATTTTTGGTGTATCAAGTTGATGAATTCTGCACCTTGTATCAAGAGCAGATTCGACATGGGTTTGTATCAAGTTGAATGCAATTTATAGTGTATTCTTGAACTTGAAATCAATCTCTTTTGCAGTCATCGCATTTCTGAACTGTAAATATCCTTTTCAGCAGTTTTCAGCTTGCATTTCTGCTCTTGGTGTCAAGTGAAATTTGGCACTGATTTAGTACCAATTTGTTTATGGATTGTTTTGCATTAGGTTGGTTTTAAGTGGTAATTCCTGAAGATAATTTTTGCATTGGTATCAACCGAAATTTGGTTCAATTTCATATCATATTTGTTCTCCAAATTAGGCTAAGTTGCATTTAAGCTCCAATTTGTTTGAGTTCATTGGCTGAAGCACTTGGGTTAAGTTCCATGGTTAAGTTTTTACCCCTTTCATTGAGTTTACATTCTAATTGCAACCCAAAACCCAAATATTTATTTGAAACCCAAAAATAGTAACGACACATAAACCCAAGTTAGAATCAAACAACATCAACTAGCCCTAGGAAAAATATGACCTGTGACCCCTTTACTACGCTTTTATTCTTTGATTGCAAAAAGGGTTTCCAGCTTACACGCATCTAAATTTTGAGACTCACATTTTGTGACACCTAATCCGAGCTCATCAAAATTTTTGGCGGCGTTGCCGGGGAAGCAACTAGTTGATTTGTTTGATTTTTGCTTGTGTGCTTATGGGCATATCATTTGATTCTATTTTCTTGTGCTTTATCTTTTGTATACGGTTGCTGTCATTTTTCTTGTTTGTTTTGTGACAGGACTGCCAGTTCAAAATGTTCTCATCTACTTACCAGCAGCCGTGTCCACAATTTCAGCAGAACCAACCTTTCAATCAGCAACCAAATCAGATTTTTTCAGCCACAATTTCAACAATTTCAGCAAGATTTTCAGCCAAGTCTACCAATTTTCCAGCAAACTCAGATTGGGCAGCCACAATTCCAGAATTTTGAGCAACCAATACAGCAATTCCAGCCCCAATTTCAGCAACCCTATCAACAAAATCAATTACCTTTTCAAGGAATTCAGCAAGGGTGTTTAGATAATCTAAATTTTCAGCAACCACCCTTCCATCAAGTTCAACCAAATCAAGGCTTTCAGCATCTTCACCAAGATTTCCAGCAGCCTTATCTATGTTTTCAGCAGGGAAATAATCAATTTCAGCCTCAACCTCAGCCATGGCAGCAAGAATTTCAACCCATACAGAATTTTCAACAACCTCTTCAACATTCACAGCCATACGATCGAAATTTTCAATTTCAAAACAGAGTTCTCAGTCCCAACCATTTCAGCCTTTCAATCAACAATGTCAACCTCAAACTCAGAATTTCCAGGGCTACAATTCTCAGCAAATTCAACCATCATTCCAGCCAAATTTTCAGCAATTTAATCAGTCCATTCAATCATTTGAGCAGCCCCAACATCTCCCATTTCAAAACTCACAGCCTTCTCTTAATTTTCAGCAACCTTATGTCACATTTCAAGATCAACAGGAGTTCCACAACAATCAAGGAGGCTTTAAGAATCCTAATGAGAATGAGGCTCAATAACAAATGATGGAGATGCTACAACAAATTTTACAACAGCAAAGTTTACAACAACAACAACAACAAAGGCTTCAAGACATCGGATGACGCCTTGGACAATTAGTTAATCAAATGAATGAAATACAAGCTCAAAGATTAGTACAAGCAGATGAATCTACAGGTGTAGGGGATTGCACAGAGCCCCAGGAACCACCATCATTGGTTGATGTATCAGGAGATCCAGAGGATAGGATTGAGAGTGTAGGGGATTGCACTGAGCCCCAAGAATCACCCATTCCTACTGATTTGGAGGCATTGGAGAAGATGGATAGCAGAGCTTGTAACAACCTTGATTTTGATTCTGAAATTCTACAGGACCTTTCTCATCTTTTATTTTGTGATGCTAGTATTATTGTTGGTCCTAATTTTTCTGATATTGTTGTTGCAGATATTACAGAAGGAGCATGCATAGGAGATGACCCTACAGGTGTAGGGGATTGCATTAAGCCCCAGGGACCACCAACAGTGATGGATACATTAGAAGATTCAGAGGACAAGCCAGAAAGTGTAGGGACTTGCATGGTGGAAGCAAGAACCCAAGAATCACCTGTTCCAGTTGAATGCCCACCAGCACCTGAACCTGAAGAGGAGATTGCACATTACCAGGAGGAGCTAATAATTACATCCATTCTTGTAGAACCTCCAGGTATTTTTCAACACGATCAGGTAAGACTTCTTCCTATTTCTTTGGAAAAATCTATAGAGGTACCTCAAACGGATTTTATTGTTTGTGATACACTTAGGGATGCATCTTTTGTAGAATTTAATTGTGAAAAATTCTTTGAGGTACCTAGTGCTGAATTTGCTGAAAGTGAAGCATGTTGGGATACATATCATGAAAATGCTAACTGTGAAAAATTTTTAGAAGAGCCTGAAATTGATGTTGTTTATTGTGATGCAGCTCTTGATATATCTTATGCTGAATATGATTGTGAAACACTTATTGAGGAACCTAAAATCGATTTCATTGGTTGTAATACATTGCTTGATACATCCTTGGTGGAAAATAATTGTGAAATTTCTATTGAAGTGCCAAAGATTGATTTCATTATTTGTGATGAGTTTCTGGATGCACTTTTTGTAGAAAATAATTGTGAAAAATTTATTGAGGTACCAAGAATTGATTTCATTGGATATGATGCAGTTTTGGATACATTTCATGCAGAGACTGATATTATTTCATTTCTGTCTTACCCTGCACGCTTGAGAGAGGTATTACATTGTTTTGCAGGGTCTAGAAGACTTCTTGTAACGCCCGCTTTTTTTTTCTTTCCATAAAGCGGCGTTACGTTAACATGAGTAGGGCAGGTGGACATCATAATACAGCGGAAAACTTTAAACTTACACCTACATGCACCTACTACCATTCCTAACATCATGACATGGGAACTTGACATATTAACTTCATACTTAGCATCATATCATGTCATACTTAGCATCATGTCATACTTAGCATCATGTCATAGAGTCACATAAGTCACCATTCAAGCACATAAATAGTAAAGGTAAGTTCTATCATAAGACGAGCAAACATATTGTTTCTTGGCCAAGTCACTATCACACACATGCTTTATTGCCCTCCTGCTGCTTCCTTACTATCCCTTTGCGTGATCTGCGGTATAAGGAAATAAGACTATAAGCACACAGGCTTAGTAAGACTCTTTCCTACTCACTAAAACCATTCATCACTTAATAATGAGCACATGAAACATTTACATACTTGGTGCTCTACTTAGAACATCAGCATTTATGATCACTTAGCATATATTTGACATGGCATGAACATAAACATAATAAACATTCGTAGCATAGCATAAAAGTAAACATGATAAACATTCGTAGCATGGCATAATACTTGGCATAAACATGACATAATAAACATTCGTAGCATGGCATAATACTTGGCATCAACATAGACATGATAAACATTCGTAGTATGGCATAAACATAAACATGATAAACGTTCGTAGCATGACATGATACATGGCATAAACATAAACATAAAGAGACATTCTTAACATGCATGATACATGACATAACATAAACATAAAGCATATAACATGGTTCTTAACATAACATGAGCATAGCATGGTCCTTAACATAACATAAGCATAGCATGGTTCTTAACATAACATAAGCATAGCATGGTTCTTAACATAGCATAAGCATAGCATGGTTCTTATCATAACATAAGCATAGCATGGTTCTTATTATAACATAAGCATAAGTTCATATCATGAATGGATGCATGAGTCAAATGCATATACATAAGGATGCTTAACTTTTAAAATCATACTTTTAAATACTTAAACATAATCATAACATCATTGGGGGTCCCCGGCTTGTACCACATACATACATCATAAGCATGCATCCCAAAGTAAATACGAGGTAGCGAGCCCCGACCTACTAGGGTAAGGACAGCATAGTCGGTAGTCCCAAAACCGGGGCGTTCTTAAGGTGCCCATCCCTGTTGCACAGCTTCGGTAGTGCCAGAATCGTGGACAGCATAGTCGGTAGTCCAGAACCGGGGTGTTCTTAAGGTGCCCATCCCTTGGACCCATACTTTGGTCCGGTACAAGCCCATTCATAAAATAAAATACTTCATATGCTTCATCATTCATATATCATGGCATGCATCTTTATTCATAAAACATGGCATGCATCTTCATTCATAAACATAACATATGTAACGACCCGACCCGTCTACCGGCCCATTTACTGACCCATTTACCGGTCCTCATGACCGTCGTACCATCGTACCGTCGACCATCGACCGTGCCATTATTCATAAACATGGTATGCATCTTTATTCATAAAACATAGCATGTACTTTCATTCATAAACATAACATGCATCTTCATTTATAAACATAACATGCATCTTCATTCATAGAACATGGCCTACTTACATAAACATCATTCTTATTTCTAGTGCTTGCATGATCATGGTATATAAGGTAAGCATTGCATTATATTCATTGAACATGACATGTTTGCATAAGCAATCATCATAATCCATAGAGTTTGCATGATCATGATATATAAGGTAAACATGGCATTTTATACATAAGCATGGTATTCATCCCAAGCATACATAAGTAGGACTTCCATAAACATACTACCTACCATTCAAGTGCATGGCATAGAATACATGACATTCATAAATAAACCCTATTAAGCATGGCATCCAACCATAAACATAAAACATAAAACATGGTGCTTAGGGTTAGGGGTATAGGTAACTTAATTTCTACCACATGCTTGAACCTTTATATATACTTCATAAATAAGTATAAACCATCATTCTTCAAACCCTAACTCCTCCCAAATCCTATTTACCTTGCTTGGCCGAAACCTATAAGGGAGGGAGGGTTCCATCATTCAATTAACATGTAAGATAACATAAGGTAAAGAACAACCATACATTACCTATAAGGCCATGGGAAGCCATTAGGGCTCATGATTAGGGTTTTCCTAACCTTTAGCCCTCCTTCTTAGGGCTGGCCGAAACCCTACAAGGCCATGGGTGCATGGAAAAATTCCATAAAATCCCCAATCAAATATTAAACACCAACCATACCCTACCATAGGGGCCATTGGACCCCCCTTACTTGAGGTAAGCCCTAACTTCTTGCCCTAGAACCCTCTTGGCCGAAACTTACAAGGGTCACAAGACCTTGTGAAAATTCATACAATTCACTTTAAACCTCCTTTTGAATCATGGGGATACCCAAAGTACATACTTGAAAGGTTAAGCCCTTTCCTAACCAAAGAATCATGGTGAGAGTCCCAAACCCTAAGGGGTCTTTAGGGTACTCCAAAAATTCCCCAAAAATTATATTTATCCCATATTCATCATGATAACACATTAGAAAACATGATTTATATTTTTAACATCATTATGGACCAAAAACCCATGGTGGCCGAATATGATAGGGTCCAAAACATAGTTTTCTCAACATCAAACTCCAAAACCAACTTTATATCATGCTAAAAATCACAAGGAACTATTATACCATAGGTGAGGGAGTCTTACCTTGGTTGATCTTGATTATAGACCTTAGATTTGGGAGAAGGATGAAGATCTTGTTGTTTCTTAACCACCCCTAGCCTTTGTACCCTTGTAAAAGCCTTGGATCTTGGTGATGGAGCCGTAGGTGAACTTTTCCAAGGGAGAATCCCCTCTTGGGATTTCGGCTAGAATGAGGGAGGAGGGAGAAGAAAGTAACTCCCATGCCCCCTCTTTATAACACATTAAGGAGGGTAAGTGAAGAGTCATGGTGTCTCTTCATTTTCCTTAAGCCTTAACCATAATCCATTTCATTTCCTCATAGCACTCCCTTGCTAGGTGAATTGGTTAGAGCATGCATGGTTGTACAAGAGGTCCAAGTTCAATTCTTGGTGCATGCATTAATTTTTTTATTTTATTTTCTATTATTTCAAAAATTCCTTAAAAATTCCCCCATAATTATGCTAAAATTCCTAATTAAAATTCTTTTATATTTATATTAAATTCTACCTAATTAAAACCCATTTTGGAGCCCATATAAGGCCCATTAGTACTTAACTTCTCAATTTAAATAGGAAACCATGCTAAAACTCACCCATAATCATACTAATATTCCTAATTAAAATTCATTTATATTTATATTAAATTCTACCTAAAATCCCCTAATAATCATAGTACTAGAAAAGCCCATATAAGGCCCATTAGTACTTAGTTTCTCAATTTAAATGAGAAAAATCATGGATTTCTAGGCTAAGGTTCGTACTAATATCTCTAGGTCCCTCGAAAAATTATCTAGACATGATCAATATTTTAAAGAAAATATTGAGAGAATTTTTCGGGTCGTTACACTTCTGGAGTGGGTGCTCTATCTGAGCAGACTGCAACCTCCTGGAAGAACTTTCAAAAGGCATAAAAAGGGAGGAGATGATCTTACTTTAATTCAAAGCACTCCACCCCTTGAATGGCTATTGTACCTAAATCACCTGAGGCCACCTGAACATTTTGCGATAAAGTTCAAGTGTGGGGGAGTCCTATACCATGAAAGTGTTCAAATGAAGGATGCTCTCTCAGCCACCCAGACTCCTCCACTACCACGATGGAGGCTACTTCTTGATAGACTCCGACCACCAGAAATAAAGGGGAGATTGTTCTTTCTTGGATTTTTCTTTTATTGCATGTTTCATTTTTATGCTTTCTAGAAGTAGAATTTTCTTTTAAATTGAGTCTTTGCTAATAAATGCATGAGTAGAGTAGAATGAATAGGAGTCATTGTAAATACCATGTTATTTCTTTTGGCACGTTTTCTTCATAAGTAGGAATAAATATATCCCTTTAGGTTATCTTCATGTCATTTTAGAGTCCTTTGAAAATAACTTAAATTTGATTGTTAAAACTTAGGGTTTGAGCTAATGGATGAATTCTTGGATGCTTGAGTACCACTTGGCTTTAGATTCTTAATTGATGACTTGAGATGAACTATTTTTGCCTAGTGAGAATTAGCCTTATATTTGTGACACACATATGTGATTGTACTCTAGAACTTGCTTAGGTTCTTTCAAAACCATATTTCAATGATTGGATCACATCTATAGAGGCTAATTAATTTGTTTCCCTTTTCATACCAATTTTTGGCAATTATCATGTTCATTCCATTTTTCTTTATTATTTCCTACTCTTACTCTTACTTTTCTATGGACTTGTTTGCTTGGGATGTTTCTTAATGCTACTTTGCCTGAGATAGACAAAGATTTAAGTGTGGGGGAGTGACTAGTGTTTTGGAAAGATTTGGTATTAAAGAGGCATTTCATATCAAGAAATTGTTTTTTTGTGAGGTTCATTTGTTAGGTTGACTCAAAAAGGTGCCAAGTGAGTTGAGTTTGGTTCCAAGAATGAGTAAGAGAGATGGACGCAATTGGAGATCTAAATTCCTTATCATACTTTGAAGATCCAAGTGTCATGCAATGAAAGAATGAAAAAAAAAATCTACAAGTCCAAGTTCAAAGTGGCACGCAAATGGAACCTTATGTGCCAAAGTGAAGGAAATTTTTTGGAGCTAACTTGGACCGGAAATGATGTGGATGCAGAATTGTGGAAGCCGAAATAATGGAAGTGGCTGTACAACTTGATTGCAAAGAATTTCTGAAAAGAGTTGGAAAGAAATCAGTAAGTGGCAAAGGTTGTTGACAAGAGATGAGTTTTGTGAACTTAAGAGAATTGAAGGAAATCCATATGCCAAGATTCGGGTAAAAGTTCTTGTATTCAGTGGTCCAAATGTAGCAGCCTATCTATTGGAAGCTTTCTAGGTCAGGGTAGAACCGAAAAATTCAGTTGGAATGCTAGAATTGCGGGTGTGCCTCCATTCAAGCAGTTTTGGCACAATTTTGTATCAATTTCAAGTTGAATTCCTTAATCAGCAATGCCTTGCTGCAATTAAACAGAACTGGCAGAGTGGTTTTTGACTGGACTCAACCTCATCGGAGAAGGATCTAAACTGCTGATTGAAATCAGCAGTGAAGTGCTGTAAAGGAAAGTAAAGTGTCGTGTCCATACAAGTAGTTTGTATCAACTAAGGGCTGAATTTGGGTTTGCTAGGCTATGAATCAAGGCATCAAAGATATAAATGTATCAAAGAGTGTTGAGTACATCACAGCTGATCAGAACAAGGAAAATGTGGCTGCTGGGATGTTTTAAATCAGAACAGAAAAAGAATTAGAAATAAAAAGTTGCAGTGCCAAATTTCCAAGTGAAGCATTTAGATTTTCCACTACCATTTGACGCAAGTACTAATAGGTGCTAATTGTTTTGAGAAATCAGAGTTTTGCAAGGTCTGAAATTGATGCCGTGAGATGAAAACTGAAACAGAAAAAAAAAATGATGATAAAGAAGTGTGCCAACTTGTAAAGTGGTGTGTATCAAAAGGGAGTTGCAAGAGTTAGTGAATGATATATGTGGGGCATCCGGGGCGCCCGGGAGCATGGGGGCACCCCGCCCAGTGAGCTTCCGAAGCTTCCTTTTTATGAACTCATGTTTGGCTTGTACTTAGGGCGCCCGGGTCCTTCCGGGCGCCTAACCCAGCTGCTGCCTCACTCCTTTGAAGCTCTCTGAGCTGCAGGCACTCGTTCCTTCGTTCCTGCATCTAGGGTTAGTACCAAACAAGATAAAGCAAATATATTAGTGAGTCTTACAGCCGTAGCTATCTTGGTTCTGACTTTGGGTCTCCAAAATGGAGCCCTAGGTCGAACCGACGCCTACTGTTCCCTCGACGGGGAACGTGTCCTCACCTACTCCTCTCAGGAGAATTTACCTGATGCCAACCGGCTCCTCCGATTGACTTTTGCCCAGCAGTCCTTCGCCAGGTGCCTAGCTGTCCTTCGCCAGGTCTTCAATACCAAGCAGTCCTTCACTTGGTACCTAGCATCCCTTCGCTAGGTGTTCGGTTCCAGGCAATCCTTCACCTGGTGCCTAGCAGTCCTTCACTAGGACTTCGTTTCCAGGCAGTCCTTCGCCTGGTGCCTAGCAGTCCTTCGCTAGGACTTTCAATCTGTACACTCAAATAGCATGTTAGATAAACATTAACATCTTAACTTTTGAACCCTTTTGCCATTATCAAAACACAGGTTCAACTTGGGTGCTATCTGCACCAACAATCTCCCCCTTTTTGATTTATGGCAACCCGGTTCAAAAAGTTAAGTTAATCAGAACAGATAAAAGTTTAGTTTCCTCCCCTGGAAGGAATCTCCCCCTAGGAATTTCAAAAATTCGTGGGGTTTTTGAAAATATTTCTAAGTCTGAAGAAGGGATTAATATTTCAAGCATTTAGAACAATTTTCAAAAGAACCTTTAGAAACATATTTTCCAAAAAAAATTTGTTGTGCACTATACTTAAGAAGTTTCAAGTCAGTAGAAAAGAAACATCATTTTTAAGTTCTTAGAACCATAGCTTAAGTTTAAGATAAGTACTTAGCAAAATTTGCAACTACTCAAGTTTTAAGTACTTAGAAAAACTTTTTGAAAAATAGCTTGAGTTTAAGTACTTAAAAAGATTTTTGAACTCAGCTTAAGTTTAAGAAGAAAAATTTGAGATCAGCTTAAGTTTAAGTAAAAAAAGTTTTTGAAAGCAACTTAAGTTTAGGTACAAAAAAATTTTGAAAGTAACTTAAGTTTAAGTACTAAAAAATTTGAAAGTAGCTTAACTTTTGAGAATCTTAGTAATTTTGAAAACAAATAGATTAAGTACTTTTTGAAGAAAGGATAAAGTTTTGAAATTTTGAATTTTGAAAAAAAAATTTTGAGCTTCTCTCCTTTCCTATCTCTCCCCCTTTGCTATATATCAAAAAGCAAAGCAATATAGCAGGAAAAAGATAAATAAATTGCATAATGTGCTGTACTGAACCAATTCAAGACCAACCCAATTTTAATTATCTCTTTTAGAGTCCTGTCTAACCGAATTAGCTACTTACTAACTGTTATAAACAGTAGTTTTCGCTAGGGTTAGTCGAGTTAAGTGTTCTATTCAAGTTAGATTTTCTAAACTTGATACTTAACTTGATTATTGTTTAAGTTGTATTTAGTGCCCCAATTTCTGCAGATGCACTAACTTAAAGCATCTTGAATTAAGGCAAAGACCTAAGCATCTCAACCCATTCTAGGTTATCAATCAAAAATACCCTAAGGTGCTTGTGAGATGCTGACTTCTAGATCTATAGGTGTATGCATTTCTAGGGTTAGGGCCTAGGCTATGTCCATTTGCGAAAAAGCCCTAGTTTTAAAGGGGGTAGTTTTTGAAAATAAAACTAAGTCGAAAAATCTATTGTAAAAAGATTTTGAAAATTATGTAAAGCAATTTTAAAACTATTTTCA
Organism: Boesenbergia rotunda; assembly: GCA_024364735.1. Lineage (NCBI taxonomy): Eukaryota > Viridiplantae > Streptophyta > Magnoliopsida > Zingiberales > Zingiberaceae > Boesenbergia > Boesenbergia rotunda. The sequence goes on along the minus strand of JAGFNQ010000274.1, from coordinate 7,012 downwards.
AACTGATTTTAAAGTAAGTAAAGCAGTAAGAAAATCAAAAGTAGAGTAAACCTATTCTACTAAGCATAATCCTAATAAAGATCATATAATCATGAAAAAGACAAGTAGTCAACTCCATATGTCAGCTGGTCAAAGGAGAGGACCAGGATAGTCACACCATAATCAGACACAAGTCAACCCTACTGAGTAGGGACAGTCAACCAGTCAAGAGTACAATGCTAATCAAATCTAGGAGGAGGGACCGGGATGATCAGAAGAGCCTAGCTGCCAGGATCGAAATAGCGTCATCATCTCCTGATATCGTGTGTCGTTGGTCTCCCTATTGATTCTGAAGGCATTCATGTACTCAGTGTAATATCCCAAATTTGTCTCCATTTCTTCAGCATGGTTTGCCTCCATTTCCTCTCGGAGGCTCTGGACCTGTGTCTCGAGCCGTGTCACTTTCTCGTAGAGTGTCGGTGGTGAGGGCTCGTCTATGTGCTCTCGGACCTCAGCTGCCAGATCTGCAATGTCAACCTCGACCTCCTCGTCAGAGTCGATCTGGGGTCCCGCTCTCTGTCACCTCCATGATAGAACCCCGGTACCTGAGATCTCTATACCAGTTAGGGAAAAGTTGATAAAGCCTATCTCATTGAAGTCAGTCATAGTGGCCATCTCACCCTCGGTGATGTTACGGCCGTGATAATGTAGAACAAATGTGATGATGTGGCAATAGGGAGTGCGTACCCGCCCCCTACGTGGTAACACTGGACGCATGTAAGATCGTGTGAAACATATGGAGTCCAATGTCGATGTCAAGATGATGAATCAATGCATATAGGAGGAAAGTGTGGAAAGGTCGCATGGTAGCTATGTCTCTAGTTGATAAGGGCAGAATGCAGCGGACTATGACTCTATAAAGAGCATAGTCCTGGACCTGGAGGTCAACAGACTGAAATCGTCTGGCCAAGGGGTTCCTAGCGTCCCTATAGAAGTAGGAGTGTAGAGTATCGAGGGTAATGTGAGAGTAGGGAGCATCAAAGGGAGGCTCCCTAGGAGGGTAACAGCAAAATATGGACTGTGAGAGTCGTAGTCCAAGAAATCGATTAAGCAATGAGGGGGTGATCGTCAAGGGCATCCCTTGAACGGTGGTGGAAAACATTAGATTGTCTTGTCTTACTATGTTGTTATAGAATTCTGCACAGAGGGAAGTGTTGATAGGATGAGTGCAGAATACTAGGTTGTCTAGTTGGTAAAAGTTGATGACATTCATGGCTAATGGACAAGATTGAGTAAAGAATTGCCTATTTAGGTAACTTGTCTTAATAGGCTTATATGTTGTTTGGTCAAATCTATTGCAAAGCTCTAAGGTTGGGAACCTAGGATCGGGACTTGGTTCGGTACTGGGGTTTGCTTGGTTTGCTCGGCATTTTCTAACATTATGAAGGAATTGCATTAAAGAAAAATTAATTTAAATGCAAATAAGAGAAATCATACCGAGGAGGCATGGTTGAGGTTGAGGGAGCTTGAGAAGGTTGCAAGGTCACTTGGAAGGAAGGGAGTTGGAGAGGAGAATGATTTTGGGTGTGGCAAGATGAGGGGATTCGGGTGCCTTTTATAGGAATTTTAGCTAGGGCGCCCTGGCGCTCCCGGGCGCCCGGGACAGGGCTTCTGCCATTGGCAGTGTCCTATTGCGGTTCGGGGGCGCCCCGGTCAGGCTTGGATGGCAACTTTGCTGCTTTTTGACCGGTACTGGGGGCGCCCGCAAGGGCCGGGGCGCCCTGGTCAAGTAATAAAGGCAGATTCTTGCTTTGAGATATGTGTAGGTGCTGTGCGGGGCGCCCAGGTTAGGTGTGTTTTGGCAGCTTTGGTGTCTTGTTGACCTTTTGACCATTATTTTGACCATGGTATGACTACTTTGACCATGATTTGACTGCTTTGACTATGGTTTGACTACTTTGACATTGGTTTGACTACTTTGACCATGGTTTGACTAGTATTAGTTCAATACCGTTCTAAACTAAATGTTTGCAATGCAGGTATTTAATGAATTTCGATTAAAGTAGATTTTACCGTCTCACCCAATCTAAGGTTATCAATCACGTTTGCCCTATGGGCTTTGTGAGACAGGTTTTGATAGATAGAATTATTTTGAAAATTTATGATTTATTTTTTTAAAAAAAAATTGAATTAATTTTGAACACAATTAATTTTGAGTTAAAAAATGTTTGAATCTACAAGTAACTGAAAATTTATGTTAGATTCGAATTTTACAAAGAATAATTTGAATTTGAGTTTCAAAAATTGGCTTCCAGGTCTTGGCGAGGCACTAGGCCTTCTTTGGCCGTAGCCTTATTGGATCATCAACCCTTTCCTTGACAAAGCCTTTTAATGAAATTTTATTTTCAAAATTACTTTTTGAAAAATTCTGGTCTAACTAGTTTGGGTCTTGGATCGGTAGCTTCGGCTAGTTTCACCAGTCTAAAGAGACCAAGTAGAGTATACTTGACCTTATTAGAATTGGCTTCCCTAACGTACTATCATCTCACCGCCACCCAATACTATGTTATTCAAATTTCAGTTAAATTGGTTCAGTCCTTAAACTAATCATTCCTAAGTCTAAGCATGGTAAATTGCAAGAATTAAATAGACAATCAATCATGCAGTTTGCAAACAAAAATTAAATTTTATCTAACAATAAATATTATTTTTAATTTGGCTCCACTTGGACTAAAGTCATGATAATGGTTAGGCAAGATGTGAATCTTATTCTTGAGAATCCAATACTGATTTAATCCAGTTTGTTTGTTCAGGCAAAGTTTGGGTACCCATGCCTGAACTTTGGGTCTGGACTGGTTCAGTACAGCATAGTAGGATCTTTGTCTAGATTTGGTTCTATAGCCTAGTCCGGATCGATTTAGAACCGACTTCTGTTTTCCAAGAATCATGTCAAGACCCTTGGAACCAGAAGTGAATCATTCTAAGGCTGATATAAGGTCCTTAACTTGAGTTTTCAAGGAGGAGTTCTCTTTCTCAAGTTTTTCAACTTGAGTAGAGGTTCCTTCTTGAACCTTCTCTGTCAAGGATCTAGAGTCAGCTCTCTCATTCAGGAGTTTTACTTCCTGTCGGAGAGATTTGACTCGGAGTTTAGCTTTCGCCAAATCTCGAGAAAGATAGGAAATTAATTCATTTAATTGATTCTTTAAAAACCCACTTACAGTTATTTCGCCGTCCTCTGAGAATGTAAGTCTGCCGTCATCCGGCTCTGACTCTGACTCGGTCTCGATTTCTTCTGAGGCGGTTAGTGCGAGCAGGATTGACTGTGGGACCTCTTCTTCTTCTTCGGAGGAAGACTCATCCCACGTTGCCTGAAGTGCTTTCTTCTTTCTAGTCTTCTTGGTCTCCTTTAGGTTAGGGCACTCCGTCTTGTAGTGACCCTTCTTCTTGCACTCGTAGCAGGTCACGTTTGGTTTGTTCTTGTCATTTGAGGGTTCAGCTGGTTCTTCCTTTCTTCAGCTGGTTTTCCTTCTGTTGGATTGATTCTTCAATTCCTTGTAGTAGTTTTGGGCCAGTCGAACCAGCTTAGGTCAGTCTCCTTCATCGTCTTCTGAACCTGAATCTGAATCAGACTCGGGTGCAGGTTGAGTTTTCTTTTTGGATGTTTTTCCAGCTTTACCTGTAACAAAAGCAATGCCTTTCTTGTAACGTCCCAAAATTCCCATTTTTTAGTTCTTAAAATCCTTAGAATTATTTAAAAATGGTTTAGAAATATTCTAGATATTTTTAGGGATTTTTAGAATATTTTTATGGAATTTTCCGAGTTCGTTTAGTATTTTAAAAAGGAAGAAAAAAAAAGAAAGGGAGAAAAAAAAAATCGTTAAGGGCAGCAGGGGGTTCGAACCCGCGACCAGCACGAAACCAGGCAAGCGCGCGACCTGCCATGCTAGGGTATCAAGCACAACAAGGGACGGAGAGAAGTGTATTTAAGGTATAGTTAGGTTGATCCGCCCCTTAAGTATAAATAGATAATTAAAGAGAGAAGTTTTATTTCTCTCCTCTCCAAACCCTCACACCGACCTCCTCTCCTCTCTTGGGCGACGCCGACCAACACCAAACCATAGAGGGCCGGCCAAAGCTCTCCTCCGAGAGATATTCCTATATTCGGGATCCCCGCGACGAGAGGAACGCGTAGGCGTGAAGAATTCTCCGAGATCTCAAGTTTCTCCCGAGCTCTAGACGTCAATCTTGGTTGTAAGTCCAAGATATCAATGTAAGTACTGCTCACCTGCAGTAAGAGGCGGTTTTTCCGCAAGAATTTCCCTTAAATGTTTTTAAAAGAGATATTTACTTCTTGTTAAGATTTTTGCATGTGATCTTAGTTCATTATATGCTTATATATTTTATTGAGTGCCCTATATGAGGTTAGGGTCCAAGAAAAGCTATGAGAAAAGAAAAGAAAAAATAAAAATAAGAAAAGAAAAGGCCAAGGCCTTAAGAAATCCCCAAAAGTCAAGACTTAGGGATTTTAGCACGCAAGGTGCTCGAGAAAATGCCAAGGCATTTAAAGATAAGAAAGAAAAGAAAGAAAAGCTATTTTATTTTATAAGGCCAGTACCCGGCGTCCAAGGGCGTCGTTAAAGAAATCCAGGTGTCCAATTCCAAGGTCTTGGCCCTGGTAGACCAAGGTCTGCTCTATTAGGATTGGTGGCTCGCTACCCCAACCTTTTAGGGAACGCGCATATGAGATGGTACTTACGTCTTCAGTGGATCCAAGTGATTATTATTTTCAAGTATATGCTTTAGCAAAGTTTCGAAAGTTTAAGAAAGTTTTCAAAAGTTAAAGAATAGCTAAAGTTTCAAGTTGAGCCAAGAAAAGTAAATTAAGATTTATTATTGCTTGAGTATGCATGTTTTGAGTTATACATGTTCTTAGTTTTCTTTCAAGCATATTAGTATCTCATATGATTTTCATATTGTTCTAGAAGCATGTTTGCACACTTCGAGATTTTGTGAGCTAGATAGTACTTACTAAGCTTTTTGCTTACTAGATACATTTCCTCTTATTGCAGATAAAGGTAAAGGCAAGCAATTCTGAAGGAAGGCGACGAGGCGGTGCTGAGAAAAGTGTGTGTGGTGGCTGATTTTGGAGAGATCTTTGAGACGAGACAATTTAACTATTTAAATTACAATGTTATAGTTTATTCAGATTTCAAGTTCTTGTTTTATGGAGTTAGCGAACATATAAGTTTTGGGATAGTTTTACATACTCAATTTCTTAGAGTAAAGATTCCATGTCATTTCTTTTAGCCTACATATTCTTATGATTGCATTGGATGAGTAGAAATGTGAGTAGTTGGAGATATTGATACTTTGTTAGAGAAATAGATGCATGTGCCAAGATAGTATCAATTTCTCTTGAATTAAGTTTTATTGCATAAATATGTTTAGAAAAGTTGCATCCATATTTCATAATGCTTTAGCAAGGTTATAAAACATGTATTTGGTGTTAGGAATGCATAGGAGTCAAGATTGGTACAAACTTTAGTGTTAAAGTTCATATAACTTGAATAGTTTATTTTCTTCCGCAAAAGTCCTAATTTCAAGTTTATGGATTGATTTTGTTTGGCTAAATTGTTTAGAAAACTGGCATAGAGTATAGAAATGGTATCATAGTTTTATATGGCTCGAAAATACATGATTGGTGGACCTTTGAAGCAAGTGCCGAAACCTGAATTTCAGATTTCAGGCCTATCAGTCGACTGATACAGTATCAGTCGACTGATACCCGAAAGATGAGTTGGGCGAGGCAAGCTTCAATGAGTATCATCTTGCGAGCTTTTGAGAAGGAAAGTGTGATATGGTATCGTGCATGACTACTTAAGTCAGAATATCATTATTAGATGAATTTAAAAAAAAAAGGATTTCCGTATTTTTAGTCATGCATCAGAAGTCGAGAAGTAGAGAAAAGTAACGATCCGTCTAAGGTAGAAAAAGGCGGGTCGCTACAGTTGGTATCAGAGCAGTTCCCATTCTCCAGCATCACACACACATCAGCATCAACCTTGCCGTCTTCAAGTAAGAAAGCTTTAAGTTCAGTTTTTCTATTGCTCCTTTACTTAATTACAGTATAGAGAAATGCTTAAGTACTTACTCATATGTGCATAGAACAAGGAAGCATGTTTAATCCCTTAGTATCACGGAATCATGTTTAATCCCTAGAATGGACATTAGGATACTAAGTAAGAAAACAAGTTTGTACCTAGAGATGTAGTAGTGATTTCTTGTTCCCTTATGCATTATTAGATGGCAAGAAGAGGCCGAGCTCCTAATGCAAGGAACAGCACTCCAGTTCAAGATAACAATGAGCCTGGCACAGAACAGCCAAACCTGATGGCAGTCATTGCTCAAATGCAAGCTCAGATGACAGAACAACAGAAGATCATCGCCACACTGATGGCAAATCAGCACCCAGCGCCCCCTACACCACCCACAGCAGGAGTGGGAACTCCAGTAGTGGCCGAAGTTCCACCGTCCCACAGGAGACCCCTGCCGTGAACCGAAGACCAGAAGCATACCTCGTCCAGTGGCAGAGACTGAAACCTGAAAGCTTCTCAGGCACGACTGAGCCCTGGGATGCCCAGGCTTGGTTCAAGACTTTAGAAGCACAATGGAGCTTCTTGACTGGCCAGAAGTTGAGAAGGTCAAATGTGCCTCCTTCTGCCTAACTGGAGATGCTCGTATGTGGTGGGAGCGAGTCAAGAGTAAGAAGATAGTCAACCAGATGAGCTGGGCAGATTTTGAGCACGAGTTCTATGAGGAATTTTTCCACATGAAGGTTACCAACAAGCACTTCGAGGACTTCATGGAGTTCAGACAGGGTAGCCTACCAGTGGGAGAAGCAGTCGCAAAGTTCAACAGACTAGCTCGCCTCTGCCAGAGCTAGTCAGCACAGAGAAGGAGCGAGTCAGACTGATGCTCCGCATGCTGAACCCTGAGATAGCACTCAACGTGAACAGCGGGATGCACCGACCCA
>JAGFNQ010000273.1:33195-84617 GCA_024364735.1 Boesenbergia rotunda | reverse complement strand
TGGAAGCCTGATCGGCGACTGACCGTAGCGTCAGCCCACTCGGAAGCCTGGACTGGTTCCTAGTCGGAAGCGTGGCGGCCCACGCGGAAGATTGGCCCATCCGGAAGCCTGAAGCGGTGTCCGGTCGGATGCGTGGCGTCCCACGCAGAAGATCGGCTCCCTTTGGAAGCCTGAGTCGGCGACTGACCGGAAGCGTCAGCCCACTCGGAAGCCTGGATGGTTCCCAGTCGGAAGCGTGGCGACCCACGTGAAGATTGGCCCCTCCAGAAGCCTGGGTAGCCTTACATATTTAAGGCTGGTCTGGTTCCCCGACCGGGCGTGTGGCGACCCACACCCCTTAGTCGGACCGACCAGCCGGCTATTTTACGTAGTCATTTTTCATGACTTGGTTTTAGTTCTCCGACCGGGCGTGTGGCGACCCACACCCCTCAGTCAGATCAACCCATCGTCACCTTGCGCAACCATTTTTCCTGCGCTTATTTCGGCTCTCTGGTCTGGTTTAAAGTGATCCATATCCCCCACCCGGCCAGTCGAGCAACATTTGCTTAGTCATTATCCAAATAATGCATCAAAGGAAAAACTTTCATTGATAATTGACCAGGAAGCATTACAAAAAAGCGAGCCCCAACCGGTGGCTCAGGAGTACAGGGAAAATTTTCAGGTAAAAGGCTGGAAGAAGTCCTTAGGAAGTAGCTCCTTAACCCGGCTGACTTGGACGACATTGGCGGGGAGGTCGGCAGGCAGATAGCCGCTCTCTTGAAGTTGCAGAATGGCGCTGTTTAACCCCATCTGGAACATACCAGATGTCCGCTGGCCCAGCTTCTGGCCGAACTCTGTAGAGTTAATGTAGGCCAGACGATGTGCGTCCATCCGAGCGGGCTCGCCTGCTTGATGCAGCTTCAGGCTGTCAATTTCCGCCCTGAGGTTAGCTAGCTCCCTATCCTTCTCCTCCAGGGCAGCGGTTTGAGAGGCCAGTATTCCTTCAGACAACTGGAGCTCGTCTCCCCGAATGTCTAAGGCCTTCTCTTTGGCATTCAAGTCTGACTCCCGAGTCGCCAGCTCCTGCTCTTTCGCGTTCAGGGTCGCCTGGAGCTCCTCCGAGGACTTCATCATTTTGTCCAGCTCCGCCTTCAAGGCTTGAGCCTCGACAGCCTTCTTGTCGAGGTCCGAGCGGGCACGGCGCTGCAGGACCAGAGCCTTCTTCCTCTCCTGCTCAAGGGTTGCATGCAGAGAGGAAGATCGGGCATATGCCCGCTCGGCTGCCTCCGCTCGGGTGGTTTCCTCCGTCAGCAACGCCTCAGCAGAACGGAGTTTTTCTTTAAGGTCCAGTATCTCCGAGCGGAGAATAGCTGTACCCTCCTCGCCGGCCGGAAGGTTATCGTGCGACTGGCGGAGCTCCATTTCCTCGAGCCGCCGTTCGGCCGCTCGGCGTCCCCTGGCGTTGAGAACCAAGGAATAGGCGACGCTCGAGCAGGAGGCCCAAAACTACAATAAAAGTGTTAGAAGGAAGCAAGTTAATTAAGCATCGAAGCATTGGACTTACATGCGTAGCGTCCTGAAAGAATTGGTCGCCAATCGGATCGGGGGTCGGGAAGTCCCCTCCCTCATACCCTGCTCCCAGCAGTCCGCCAATTCCCCATAAAGAGTAAGGCGCTGTTGGACTTCACTAGGGGTCGCTGGGTCGAGCGAAGGGAGATATACGCCATAGGCGCACGACTGCGAGCGGCGTCCTCCCGAGCGAGGCGAAGCCGGTGCTCCAGCCGACCGGCTCGCTTCAGCCGGGCTGGCAGTTGCCTCTGTAGGTTGAGATTGAGAGCCCGAAGCAGAAGTCCTCGGGCGCCTCTTCAAAGGCTGCGGGTCGGGAGAATCAGAAGAGGACTGACTACCTCCGTCGGTTCCTCTATGCGGATAGAAGCACTGGCCTTCCGCTTGGAAGGCACGGACTTCTGCATGGAAGGCTGAACCTTCTGCTTACCGGAAGATTTTGCAGGGGCAGGAGATTTGGATGAGCCGACCGGCTCCCTAGAACCAGTCGCTGCTGGTTGGGCAGGAGCCTGAGGGGCGGGCTCCGCGCTCTTGGGAATCGGGGGTTGGTCGGGCAGACCGGCCTGGCGCAGGCGCAGTTGTTCGGCTGCCCGGGCATTTAACTCTGCGTCTGCCAGGCCCAGGGCCTCATCGAGGGCCGCTTCCCACATCATCTCGACTGCAAAACCACAGGATATTGAGTTAGGGAGAAAGGAGTACGAAACGAAAAATGACTTACAGAAAGTGCCGGGCAGGGCGGCAGGCACTCGGCTCAGCCCAAACATGTACAAAACGGCGTCATTGAGAAGTTTCATGCCGTCGAAGCGGAGGCCCCCGAGTTGAGAAACAGTCAGGGTAAATAATGGGTCGGACTTAAAATTTTTTAAGGGAGCTATGGGGGGTAGGTCCTCAACCCATCTGATTGGGAACCCGGGGCTGGTCGGGGGACTTATGAAGAAGAAATGGGTCTTCCATCCCTTATTCGAGGAAGGAATATTCTCCACTATGGATAATTTGGCCCGGGCTTGGAGAAAGAAATTCCCGGCCTCCTGTTTCTTCGGGTAATAAAAGAAATAAAGAACCTCCGGTCGGAGGGGGACTCGGTACAGGGTAAAGAGAACTATTATGTTACACAGTATGCGAATAGCGTTGGGAGAGAGCTGGAAGATAGGCACATGGAAAAAGTTACAGAAGTCTACAATAAAGGGATGAAGAGGGTAGCGCAGGCCAGACATATGTTGGTCCCGGAAAAACACAAAGAAACCAGTCGGGGGCTTGTGTGGTCGGTCAGCCCTTGTGGGAACGGCAATGTGGTAATTTTCAGGGACATTGTAGGCCAGTCGGAGATCGGAGACGGTCTCATCGTAAAGGGAAGACTCGACAGAGGTGTACCAAGTAGGGGCAGCCATTGGAGTAGAAAGAAAGGGCAACAGGAAGAAAGGGAAGAAGAGGGAGAATCTGACCGTAGGTGGTGGTGGAAAGGATTAACCGGCGGAGGAGACGAGGGCGACAGCAGCACGCGAAGACGGCGGCAAGTAGCGAGAGGTACCGAGATTAGAAGGAAAACAGCGAAGGAGCAAATGAGGGTTTCGGCGAAGAGGAAGACCTATTTATACGTAGGCCGGAAGAAGGGAGGCCGTCCGATGGCGATCCACGTGTACGGAGATCGCCCCATCCATGCCACTGAAGCGTCCCACGAATCAGCCTCGAAAAGACGCGTCGTGGGTGCTGACGCCGCCTGCATCGACGACAGGGCGCGTCGTCGTGTCGGCCAGCCGGAAGCTGCCGCGTGGCGGAAAGAATTACGCGCGTTAATGGCCATTAAAAGCTCGTAATCATGGAGAGAGATCGCATCCCGGTCGGCCAACCAGCGGGCGCCACGTGGCCCAGATCATTAAAGCAGAGGTGATGCCGTTAAGGCGCCGGTCGCCTCGGGCATGTCACATCACCTCATTCGACTTAGAATGTCGCGTCTCCATTAATTGACTGACTTGGGCAATCACGAGAAAATCGTCTGGGGCGCATGACACTCCACCTTTCTTGCGACTCAAGGCAAACGCTCTCCCGCCCAAACATACTCAGCATATCTCTCATCAACTAACAATATTCGTCCGGTCGGACGCATTCACAATATACGGACGCGTGGCGGTCCACGCTCTTTTCAGTCGGGAATAACTATTTCGCCTACGCAGGACAATTTACGAGGACACGTGGCGACCCACGTTCCTCCAGTCAAAAGCTTCATCCGATCAGACGTCTTCATCATGTCAATAGCTAGTCGGGAATGCGTGGCGGCCCACGCTCCCCCATTACTCCTCGTCCGGTCGGACATCGTCGCTTAACAAGATGGCGCGTGGCAGCCCACGCCCATCTCGACTAACAATCTTCTTCCGCCCGGACAAGGTAGGCATACTCAACACCAGCTGTTGAGCATCGTGTTAAGCCGGCCGGATATTAAAAGGGACAATTTGTTCGGCCGCAGAATGGTTGTTCACACTTGTAGTCCAGTCAGTCGGACTGATCGCCTCCTTCGACTAGACTTGAGGGGAAGGCTATTGATCCCGCCCTATCTTTGGCACCGTACGGACTGCCAACGTGGCAAACGACCTGGCCAGCTTCAGGATCCACGTCAATGTACGGGCAGCCAACTCGACAAACATCTTGGCCGGTCCCAGGGTCTTCGCCGGCCGGTCAAACCCGGCCGGCCACATTAAGGCTTACACGCCTCATCCGGCCGGTCAAACCCGGCCGGCCACATTAAGGCTTACACGCCTCATCCGGCCGGTCAAACCCGGCCGACCGCATTAAGGCTCACACGCCTCGTTTATCCGACGTGCATCCGCCCGGCAGTCCTTTACACCCAGACTTGATGTCCAGCCGGGCATGCCGTCCCTGTGTCCGCTCGGGCACTCTCTTGGGATCACCCGGAGATAATGACAGAATACACCTGCACCCGCTGCAGATAACAAGCTATCACCATTCGTGTGAACTGACACTCTCTGACCGGCGCCGCCTGTCCGAGATTTACAGAAACCTGTCTCTTTCCTCATATAAGATAAATAGTATACGACAAAGTGTTGGTTACAAATCAACATAACCATACCATATTCTCTGACCCTGTCAGAGGAGCCTGACACAGGTCGTGCTCAAAACGACCTAACCATATCATATCTTCTGATCCTGTCAGAAGATTCTGACACAGGCCATACCCAAATCAACCTAGCCATACCATATCTTCTGACCCTGTCAGAAGATCCTGACACATGTCAGAATTGGTCCTTTTCCCCGGCTATATAAGCCACTCCTCTCCTCATTCGCAGGTAGGCACACATATACGCGCAAAATCTCGTCTTCAGTGCTTCATTACTGTTCTTGTTCGTCGGAGTGCTGACTTGACCGTCGGAGTGCCTTGCCGGGACGTCTCCCGGCTAGGTTGCTAACGGTCATCTTCCTCCCCAGGTCCACCTCCATCCGGTCGAGGGTTCATCCGGCGGCACCTGCTTCCTACCATTCGGAGGACACCCTACGCCCGCTACCATTCTGCGCGAGGACATCCAGTCATCGTCCACGTCACGCCTCTATACCGTCATCCGGTTGCGGCTCCATCGCGCTCGGCGACAGGATCAGTGATCTATTGTATGCTTGTGGGTGCGGCCCGACGTACGTGCCTAAGAGGTTATGCCCGAGTGACTTCCTGCTGACTTCTACAGGAGCTCACCTCCTTAAGGATGAACCCACTATAAATATTAAACTGTGGATTATTGGACGTGGAATGACCCACGATTATTATTGGAGTGTCTGGAATAGGTCGAGATGCCTCAATTGAAATATGTATTTTTTTAATTTTTTTTCGGGATTAAACTAATTATATTTTACCATTATAATTTAGGGATTGAATTATAATATTAAAATTAAAAAAATTAAAATTAAATTTTTTTTAGATATTTATGGGGTATATAGTATTTGTATTTAAGATGTCTAATAATATTTTATTTATTTATTTTTTATGTCCGAGTTAAGCTAATTAAATATTAGCTTTAGGGTCTAAGATCGATTGAGTTATACAGTTAAATCTAAAAATAAATTAAATTAAAATTTTAAATATTCACATGTATATGATATATATTTAAATATAAAATTAAAAAAAAAGTTATTTAAAAAAAAATCGAGACATCAAAATCAAATCCACCCACCTGAAAGACTTAAATACGAACTTTCACACATCATGTCATCCATAGCATACCATAATTCATATATATCAAAGCTTCTCCGTTAGTGTCTATTCCACCGAGTTTGGACATAGAAAATAAGATTATTTCTCTCTGATTTATTTTTCCAAATCAATCGGTAAGTTGATTGTTAAGTAAAGTAATGCATGTAGTTGCCAAAAAAACAATTTTTTTTAATAACAGTTGTTGTGCAATTTAGAATTCTTCTAATATTTTTTTTTATAATCATAAATCATTATCAAGTTACAGTAATAGTGAATAATTAATTAAATGTGCATGCATAGGTGACTCATTTTGAGTGTGGTGGATTTATTGTGGGACTCAAATTCAACCACTTGGTGTTCGACGGCCTCGGTTTTGGACAATTCTTAAAAACTATCGGTGAGATTGCTTGCGGCCAAACACATCCCTCTGTCGATCCAATCTGGCATAGAGAGGTCATCTCAGACGTCCCTCCATTTCTCTCAAAGTCAATTTCATTTGGCACACCCAAGTTTGACCTCGTGAATTCCACATATGATTTCTCGATTCAAACAATTAAAAGATTGAAGGAACAAATCACAAAAGAGACATCCAATCAATTCACCACCTTTGAGGTCGTGACTGCAATTATATGGAAATGTCGAACACAAGCAATCGATGCGATAGGAGATGTTTGTCTTTCCTTTGCAGCTAACGTTCGTCATTTGTTAGATCGATTGCCAAAGGCTGGCTACTATGGAAATGGCATCTATATCTTAACAGTCACAGCAACCATTGAGCAAATCACGAAGGCATCACTTGCAGAATTGGTGAGGCTCATTAGAGATGCTAAAGAAAGTTTACCGACAAAGTTCAAGGAATGGGCTTCAGGCAACTTCAAGGATGATCCATATAAGATTTCAATTAGCTACAATAGTTTGACTTTGTCAGATTGGAGATCTATAGAGTTTTATGATACTGACTATGGCTGGGGGATACCCCATTCTGTTTCGCCTATACTATTGCTTGACATAGTTCCCTTTGCTGGCGGCTTCATTCTAAAGCAGCCTTTGCCAGAGGACGGTGTGCATTTTGAAGGGCAAGCAGTCATGAAGGATCATCAGCAAAGATTTATGAATGAGATTAATAAATGCATACATTCTTAGCTAATGTTATGTTGGAAATTATCTCATAATGGACAATAAATTGATTTTCCACTTGCATAGTGGATCATCCTACATTGATAAATGTAAGTTACTTTGAGTATATAATAAATTAACTATCATATATATATTTGCATTCTATTCTATGTGATTTACTTGAGTATATTGTGATGGGTTGGTGCTCAAGTTGCACTTGGCAAGGGGTTCGAGTCGTTACTGCGATAAATAACTCTTTTACTTAGGGAATTGTTTCATATTTGATTTATCTTATTTCATCTTACTGTGGGGTCGGCCATAAAAGATACTTTTTTTTTTCTCGCATCAATTGAGTATATTGTTAAAACAAAAATCTTGTTTAGGTGATGGCCATTTGAAATTGTTACGTGGGACATTTATTACCAATGAAATAATTAAGGAAGAAATGGTATACGTGCAAGGAGGGGAAAGGAAATTGAATTCTGGCTTAGAAACATGTAGAATCCTTACTAATATTTTAAATGTATAACAATGTATGTCTAGAAGCATGTAACATCTAAATCTCACATTAATATGTGGTTTTAAAATATTTAATACAGTAAAATTATTAAACTCATAGGTAAAACCGAATGTATTTAGTTTATCCATCCATTAGTATCCTGTCGTCGAGTGAGGTGGATCCCAAGAGCAATGTGGTCTCTCGAAGGTCACGAGCTACCAATACGGGTGCTAATCTGCAAGAAGAGGACTGTTAGCAAATCCGTCGGGAAATATCCCCAGCAAGGCCCTTCGACGGTTAAGTCAGTCCCCGATGGTGGAAGAATGAGAAAGCAATGGAACAGTGAAAACACACTATTGCACGTACATGTGTGAAGGGGAGCGAAGGGGCTTATATAGCCGAGGGAGCCGACAGCTTCTGCCTGGCCTGCCACATTTTGTCGTATGCGGGAACAGGGCAAGGCCTAGCCAGTGGTGGCAGGGTAAGGTGTCACATACTAGAATAAGGCAAAGGGGCGCTGTCAGCTCGCAGACGAGCGCCGTCAGGTGCCGCTCGGCCTGACACAAGCGTAGGTGGTCGTGGTACGGGGGTGCCAGGGTATGACAGGAGGATCATGGCGTCAATGACATCAGCGGGATACTCACGATTCGGGCCTGAATGGTGTCAGGTCTGCGTCGACCCCGTACCTCTTCTGCTAGTGTTGTGTCAGGGAGTGGGTGTTCCTACGAGTCGCGACAAAACCTCGAACGGGAGTACCAACCAGCGGCTTTGAGTGAACTCGAGCCCTATGGTCACTATCACATAGGATATCCGTGCTTTCTGAGTTAGGGGATACTTGGACTTAAATACCCCGACTGGGTCTGAAGTGGGGTGGTCGAAGACTCGGCACCCTTCTGGCTCGGGAATCCCCTAACCCGGGCATTCGCTAATTGGGAACTCCGGGGTTCCGGCATCCATTGGCTCAGTAACCGTCCTCCGGCCGGGGTCGGCATCCTACCGCCCTCGAAGGAAACTGGTCAAGCCGACCATCTGAGCACTCAGTTTACCAGACCTATGGACCCTCGGTCCTGACCCCCTCTGATGGGGCGCCAAGCTGGCCGACCGAGCTACACGCAAGCTAGACCGGGATCATAAGCATCCTCTTTGAGTCTAGTCGAAGGAGGCAACAAGTCCGACTGACTGGACCGTTATTTGAGAAACTAGTCTGGCGCACCCGAGAGGCCTAATTTCTCTCGCCAACCTTCATAGTTGAACCCAAACGGACGGTCCAATCGGCGGGCCCTTGTCCCTTTGTCTCATCTTTTCTGTCCTATCCCTGACCTGAGCCAGCCGACACGCATCCCTTTCATTAACTATCGCATTAACCGTAAAGCCACGTGCCAACCGGCTAATGGCTCCCCGAGCAACGAGGAGTCTACCGCCTGACTCCGCAAGTGGGCGCTGCACACGTGTGCCCCTAGTCTTGGGAATTACCGCGAACTTGATCGAACGGTCCAAGTCCGATCCCGCCTTTTCCCCGGATCATCATCGGACGGCTATCCTCGTCCGCCCGACCCTATAAACAGGCCTTTTGTGTAACGACCCGGAAAATTCTCTTAATATTTTCTTAAAAATATTAAGCATGTCTAGATAATTTTCCGAGGGGCCTAGAAATATTTATATAAAATTTGGTCTAGAAAATCCATATTTTCTCATTTAAATTGAGAAAACTAAGTACTAATGGGCCTTATGTGGGCTTTTTAGTACCATGATTATAGGTGGATTTTAGGTAATAATTAGTATAAATATAAATAGTATTTAATTAGGAATATTAGTATGATTATGGGTAAGTCTTAGCCTAATTGTTCCTATTTTAATGGAGAAATTAGGTGCTAATGAGCTTTAAATGGGCTCCAAAAATGGGTATTAATTAGATAAAATTAATATGAATATAAAAGAATTTTATTTAGGAATATTAGCATAATTATGGGTGATTTTAGGGGGATTTTTGGAATTTAGGAAAAATAAAAATAATAAAATAAATGAAATAAAGATAAAATAAAAATAAAGATGCATGAGCCAAGGATTGAACCTTAGACCTCTAGTACAACCATGCATACTTTAACCAACTCACCTAGCAAGGGAATGTTATAAGGGAATGAAATGGAGATTGATTAAGGCTTAAAAGAAGATGAAGGGTCATGGAGAGACTCTTCATTTACCTCTTTAATGGGTGATAAATAGGGGGGTTTGGGAGTTTCTTTCCTTCTTCCTTCAATTGCATTTCCTCCTCTCCTCCTTCCTCATTCTAGCCGAACACCTCCAAGGGAGTTCTCCCTTGGAAAAGCTTCCACCAAGGCTTCATCTCCTAGATCTAAGGTCTTCACAAGAGTACAAGGGCAAGGAGGGATCAAGGGTCAAGAGCTCTACAAGTTCTTTCTCTTTTAAGGTCTAAAAATCATGAAATCCCAATGTAAGACTCCCTCACCTATGGTATATTAGTTCTTTATGATTTTCTATGATTTTTAGCATATTATAAAGGTTGGTTTAAGATTTTAAGTTGGAAAAGAAAGAAAACAAGATCCTAGCCTAAGGGGGGGTTTCGGCCCTAGGACTTTTGGGTCCATAGTGATGCTATAAATCCTAGTTATATTTTCTAATATGCTCTCATGATGTTTAGAGGTTAAATATAATTTTGGAAAATTTTTGGGGTACCCTAGGGTCCCCTAGGGCTTTCGGCCAACCCATGAACTCATGGGTAGGGTTAAATCCAAACCCCCAAGCATGTGTGTTGTGCATTATCATGATACAAGGGAGATTGAGGGTGACTTATGAGATCTTTTACAAGGCTTTGTGACCCACAAGTTTCGGCCAAGGTTGGATGGTAGGGAAAAGTTAGGCCTTTCCCCAAGTAAGGGCTCTAATGACCCTTATAGTATGGTATGGTTGATGTTAATGGTTGATTGGGGATTTTAATAGAATTTTTCCATGCACCCATGCCCTAACAAGATTCGGCCAGCCCTAGGAAGGAGGGTTAAGGGTTAGGATTAACCCTAATCATGAGGCTTAAGGGCTTCCTATGGTCATATAGATAATGTATGTATGTTCCTTTACCTTGTGCTATCTTATATGCTTATGGAAATGATGGGAACCTTCCATGTAGGTTTCGGCCAAGGCCATGTAAATAGGGTTTGGTGGAGTTAAGGTTCAAAGAATGATGGTTTATGCTTATTATGAAGTATATATGTAGGTTCAAGCATGTGGTAGAAATTTAAGTTACCTATAACCCTAACTTTAAGCACCATGTTTATGTTTGTATGCTTATGATTGGATGTCATGCTTAATAGGGTTATTTATGAATGTCTTATGTTCCATGTCATGCACTTGGATAGTAGGTAACATGTTTATGGAAGTCCTACCTATATATGCTTATGTTATATTAAGAACCATGTCATGTTATATGCTTATGTTATGTTAAGAACCCCGCCATGTTATATGCTTATGTTATGTTAAGAACCCTACTATGTTATATGCTTAGGTTATGTTAAGAACCATGTTATGTTTATGATAAGAATGATGTCATGATAAGTATGTTATGTTTATGTTCATGATAAGAATGATGCCATGATAAGTATGTTAGGTTTATGTTCATGATAAGAATGATGTCATGATAAGTATGTTATGTTTATGTTCATGATAAGAATGATGCCATGATAGGTATGTTATGTTTATGTTCATGATAAGAATGATGCCATGATAAGTATGTTATGTTTATGTTCATGATAAGGATGATGCATGCCATGTTTTATGAATGATGATGCATGTCATGTTTTATGAATGATGATGTATGCCATGTTTTATGAAAGAAGATGCATGCCATGTTATGAATGAAAGATGATGCTTATGTCTTTAAGGCATAAATATGCTAAACGGCACGGTCGATGGTCGACGGTACGACGGTCGTGAGGACCGGTAAATGGGCCGGTAGACGGGCCGAGTCGTAACAAGTTATGTTATGTTAAAGATGCCATGAATGTCTTATGAATGATGAAGCATGTAAAGTATTTTACTTTATGAATGGGCTTGTACCGGACCGAAGTATGGGTCCAAGGGATGGGCATCTTAAGAACGCCCCGGTTCTGGACTACCGACTATGCTGTCCACGGTTCTGGCACTACCGAAGCTGTGCAACAGGGATGAGCACCTTAAGAACGCCCCGGTTCGAGGACCACTGACTATGCTGTCCTTACCCTAGTAGGTCGAGGCTAGCTACCTTATATTTACTTAGGGATGCGCGCCATGATGTATGTATGTGGTACAAGCTGGGGACCCCAACAATGTGATGATTATGTTTAAGTATTTAAAAGTATGTTTTAAAAGTTAGGCATCTATGTATATATATACATATGCATTCCACCCACGCATTCATTCATGTTATGCATTATGCTATGATGATAATGTCTTATGCTTATGATTCATGTTAAGAAATGGGTATGATAGTAAATGATTTATGCCATGATTATGTTAAGAAGATGCCCATATGCTATAATGGAAAATATGCCCATGATATGCTAGATAGGTTGGTCTATACCTTATGTTTATGTTTATACCATGTTCCATGCCATGTTAAGAATGTCTAATGATGCGTATGTTTATACCATGCTTTATGCCATGATAGGAATGTTTAATTATGTCTATGCTTATGTTTATGCTTTATGCCATGATAAAAATGTTTACTCATGTTTATGCTTATGTTTATGCTTTATGCCATGATAAAAATGTTTACTCATGTTTATGCTTATGTTTATGCTTTATGCCATGATAGGAATGTTTAGTTATGTTTATGGTTATGCCATGTATCATGCCATGTAAAGTTTAAGTAGGTTTATGTTTATGTTTCATGTTTAAGACTAAATGATGATTATGTTTCATATGATTATGAATGAATGACGAATGGTTTTAGTGAGTAGGAAAGAGTCTTACTAAGCCTATGTGCTTATAGTCTTTTTCCTTATACCGCAGATCGTGCAAGGGGACAATGAGGAAGCAGCAGGAGGGCAAGAACGTATGTGTGTAATAGTGACTTGGCCCAGGAAACCAAATGTTTACCGTTTATGCTAGAACTTTACTTTTGATATCTCTATGCTCGATTAATGACTCATGGAACTTTATGTTATGATGTTAAGCATGATATGATAAGATGTTTAAGTATAAAGTCAATATGCCAAGTTTCCATGATATTATATTAAGAATGGTAGTAGGGGGCATGTAAGTGTAAAGTTAAAGTTATTCCGCTGCAGTATGATGTTACATGCCCTAAGTATGTTAGCGTAACGCCGCTTTAGGAAAAAAAACGGGCGTTACATTTTGCCCCAGCGGTTTTACCACAGTCTTTAGCTTCGAAGCCGTCCTGTTGCTGCCGCGCGCTCTGCTAGGGTTCCGGCAATTTCCCCCTTCCGATCTTCTTCTAAGGCGACATCTCGTTCTTCAGTTAGTCTCTCTGTCCTTCTACTTTCCCATGGAGTCCTCTTCTTCCCACCCCGAGCCATGGTACTCCACCATGGTTACCGACCTTCATTTCCACGACCTTGACCAACTCCAGTCGGACTACCAAATCCCTTCTGACCACCGACTCCGTCTGCCCGACCCGACTGACCGACCCGATACCGCTCCTTTTGGCTTCATCATCTTGTCCCGAGACCATCTACAAGTCGGACTTCGCTTTCCTATCAATCTCATTATTTCATCCCTTTGCAGATATTTCTGAATACCTTTATCTCAACTAGCCCCGAACGTCATCCATCTAATGTGCGACCCGGTTATCATATTCACCTTATACCAAATACCTCTGCGACCTGAAATCTTTCATTATTTCTTCTACCCTAAAAAACAAGAGCCGGGTGATTTTTTCTTCCAAACCCGAGCCAAAACTTCCTTTCTAGCGAGACTTCCATCCTCTAACAAAGTTTGGAAGGAGCGCTACTTCTTCATTAATACCACCCCGGCCCCGAGCTGGCCCACTGCTTGGGTTGAAGATCTTCCTTCTTCTCCTCTCTTATCCAGAAATTATCGCACCTCCCCAGCTTACCAGTCGGCTCTCTCTAAGCTTGGCGGTAGGCATTTCCACGGGGTCAACTTGCTAAGGAGGAGATCCTCTCTACCTTCAACCTCAGCCCGGTGCCGACTCCGAGGCCCACTTCATTCGATGAGTACTTCTATATTTCCCTCGAATATGTTAGCTCTAACTAAGATTGTGTTATTTTTGTAGCCATGATGAAGCTTGTAGTGGCCTTGGAGGAAGGCTTCGGTCTCGACGACACCGAGTTAAAGACTCGGGTCGTTTCTCAACTGAAGCAAAGGGAGGACGCGCCGCCCGAGGCTACTACTGAGTTAAAGACTCGGGGCATTTCTGATAGCTAAGTGAGCGCTCACTTGGCTATCAGGATTCGTAAACTCTAGTACTTAGCCTAGAGGTCTAGAGTTCGAATCTTGAGGAAGGCAAAAATCCACTGCCCAGGGGTGGGAAGTTCTTGTGAGTAACGGCACGACCGACGGTCGATGACCTAAGGGGCCAGGTTGTTGGGCCGCCAAAAATGGAATTTGGCCGCCCAAGGAGCCGAGGGGTCGGGTCGACGGCCCAGGTCGTTACAAAAGGAGACCAGAGGGTGACCCGGAGATGTTATGTGGATGACGTCCAGGTGGAGAGCCAGAAGGCTCCGCGCCCCTTTTCAAGCTGCAACATGGTACAGGCTTCCCCTTGGGCTGAGCTGCACGACGACAAGGAGGAGATCCAGCTGCTGCCTGCTGCCGAAGCGGGAGGAGGCCCGGGTCAAGATTGTTAGTAGGAGCCCTAGAGCTAATTATGTGATTATTGACTAGGGACATTTTGTATCATATTCTATCATTAATAAAGGCATGTTTGGTTATTAAACTTATTTTGTATTCTGTGCCGAATAACTAAGTATAATAATGTCCATGTGTAGTAGGTCCTTATCTATATTATATCAATTGGTTGAATCGATAGTGAGATAAAGTAGAGAACAGTACACTAAATTATTCCTAGTCAAGCATTAATATTCAGGGACAATATTAATGCATGGAGACTAGCATGCAGGTCAACTGATGACTTGAGCTCACAAGTCATGGATATGTGATATCAAGTTGACACATGGGTATACATTGGAGAATGTATACTGAATGACCCGCCATGAGAAAGTTTCATAGATTGTCATATGAGTGTCATAGACTTTCTCATGTGACTATTGGTATGAATAGTCCTTAGACCTGAAGTCACTACGGTTCCCTACATAAGGAGTTATTTACTTTGGTATCGTCAAACGTCACCCGTAACAGGGTGGACTATAAAGGCGATCACTGGGTATGTAATGAATTATACGGAGGGATGTGAGTGATGTAGATGGGATCTATCCCTCCCATATGACGGGAGTGATATCTGTGGGCCCCTTGATCGAGTAGGACTACTGAAACACATGGCCATGCTCAAATGAGTCAATATGAGATATTGAGCTCATTTGTTTGAGTGAGTCTACTCGGGGATCAAGAAACACAAGATTTATTGAGGATGACATGGTCTATGCCTCATTGGTCAATCTAGATATCGAGGCTAGAAGGACAAGGTCATACATTATCATAGTCACGGAGGTTTAGTCGGATCTCGACTTTTCTTGTTACTTGGATAGCAATGATGCATTGCTAGATGCCACTCATTGCTTATGTGTCTAAAGTGTTTAGGCGCATTGTCAACGTCACGAGAGCCTATTGGGTCACACACAAAGGACACAATGCTTCGGGAAATCTGAGTCCGAGCCCGAGTTGGGAACTCGGGAGTCCGAGCCCGAGTTGGGAACTCGGGAAATTTGAGCCCGAGTTGGGAACTCGGGAAGTCAGATCGGGAGATCTGCTTGGCAGATTGGGTCGGCACTCGGCAGACTGAGTCGGAGCTCGACAGACTGGGTCGGAGCTCGGCAGACTGGGTCGAGAGCTCGGCACTCGGTAGACTTGGTCGGGAGACCGGTCGGAAGCCCGAGGGCCCCGGTCAGGATTAAAGGGAGATTCATTAAAGTGTTTAATGAAGAGAAAAAGAAAAGATTCTTTTCTTGCATGGGAAATGATAAAGAGCCACATGAAAAGATGTGCTCTTTATTGGGAAGCCAAAGAGACACAAACCTCTTCATATTCATGGGATGAGTATAAAAGAGGGTCTTGTGACTTTGGATGAGGTCTTCTTCTCTTCTCCTTCTTCCCTTTCTTCTTCCCTCCCTCATCTTCCTCCTTTGGCCGAAACCCTACTGTAGGGTTCTTGGTGTTCTACGAGCTACCTCAAGTTGCTAGCACAACTAAGGTAGTTCTCCCAAAGTTGAGAGATTGTGTCCGTGTGGATACGAATAGAGGCACGGACACTTGAACGTGCAAGAGATCCGGCGCATCTTGGACGAGCGGGATAAGCAAAGGGCATGCTCCAAAGATATATCTTCTTTAGAAGTAGATATAGATTAACTTTGTACGAGTTTTTTCTTTCGCATGGATCGCTCGTCGTTTCTTGTTTCCGCTGCGTTTTTATGTTTTTGTGCCGGGAGAACCCAACAAAGTTAGCCGCCGGACTACCGACTGAGCAGAAGGAGCCCCTGCTGGAGTGCCTGACCAGGAACCAAGATGTGATTGCCTGATCAGTCAAGGAGTTGAAAGGCGTCCGACCGGAGGGAGCCAAGCACCACCTCCATGTATATCCTAATGCTCGGCCGGACAAGCAGAGGAAGTGAGACTTCAGCACCGAGCAAAATAAGGTGATCCGGGCCGAGATCAAGAAGTTGCTGGAAGCCAGCCACATTCGGGAAGTCCAATTCCTAGACTAGCTAGCCAATGTGGTGTTGGTGGTCAATCCTGACAATAAGTGGAGGGTCTGCATCGACTTCCGGGACCTCAACCGAGCCTGCCCAAAGGATTGCTACCCTTTGCCCCGGATCGATCAAATGGTCGATTCGACCGCAGGCAGCGAGCTCATCTCCATGCTGGACGCATATCAAGGTTACCACCAAGTGCCCCTGGCTGTTGAAGATCAGGAGAAGGTTAGCTTCATCACGGCTGATGACACTTACTGCTACACGGTCATGCCGTTCGGATTAAAGAATGTCGGACCTACCTACCAGAGAATGATGAATAAGGTCTTCCGGTCACAGATCGGCTGGAATATTGAAGTATATGTGGACGACATCTTGATCAAGTCTAGCCGAGCGGGGAACCTGGTGGCTGACGTGGAGGAAACCTGCCAGACTTTGCGCAGGTATGAACTCAAGCTGAATCCTGCTAAATGTCTTTTTGGTGCTCGAAGAGGGAAGTTCCTCGGGTATATAGTGACCGAGAGGGGCATCGAGGTCAACCCCAACAAAGTGAATGCCTTGCTCGATATGCCCCCACCAAGAAACCTTCGGGAAGCGCAAAGGCTTACCGGGCGGATCACGGCCCTGTCTCGCTTCATCTCTCGGTCTGCCAAGCGGGGGCTACCATTCTTCAAGATGCTCCGCCGAGCCACCAAGTTCTAATGGGATGCATACTGTGACAAGGCGTTCGAGGAGTTGAAGGCATATTTCGCCGAGTTATCGGTCCTAGCCAAGCCTGAGGTTGGGGAGGTTTATCTGTGTATTTGGCTGTCTCAGCTGAGTCAGTCAACATGGTCTTGGTCAGGCAGGAGGGAGCTGAGTAGCAGCCTGTGTATTTTTTCGCCCATTTACTGAAGGGAGTCGAGTTTCGGTACACGACACTCGAGAAGTTGGAGTATGTATTGTTGTTAGCCGCACGGAGGCTCCGGCCTTATTTCCTAGCACACCCAATAGTGGTCCTAACCAACAGCAACCTGGGTAGGGTGGCCTCAAACCCCGAGGCATCCGGCCAACTGATCAAGTGAACAACCGAGTTGAGTGAATATGATATCCAATACCAAGTTCGGCCAACGATCAAGTCATAAGCCTTGACAGATTTTTTGAGTGAGTTGCATTCGGAAGAATCTGAAGAGGCTTGGCAGGTTTATGTGGATGGCTCGTCAGCCCGGCCAGGCAGTGGGATCGACATCTTGATGGTTTCCTTAAAGGGGGAGCAGTTGCATCTATCCGTCTGACTGGAATACCGAGCCACAAATAATGAGGCCGAGTATAAAGCCCTTATAGCTGGGTTGCAGGCTGCCAAACACGTGGGAGCCACCCGGGTAATACTATACTCTGATTCTCAGCTGGTCACCCAACAGATCTCCGGTCGGTTTGAAATCAACAGCGACCGATTGCAAGCCTTCGTGGAGGTCTATGAGAAGTTGAAAGCCGGGTTCCAGGAGGTGCAGATACAGAAAATCCCCAGGGAAAGCAACTTTAGGGCAGACGAGCTGGCCAAGTTGGCCAGCTCGGTCGGCTCTTGGGTACGACCTCAATCGAGTGGTCAGGCGAGGATGGTGATGCATGTGGAGCAGCAGATTGAGTTGGAGCTAGGGACAGACTGGAGGGCGCCGCTCATTGCATATCTGACAGAAGGGGTCCTCCCGGCCGATCGGGAGGAAGCCCGACTCCTCAAAAAATGGGTCATACAGTACTCAATGGTTGGGGATGTGATATATAAGAGGGTCTTCGCCCGACCCCTGCTCAAGTGCTTGGGTGAGGAAGACACTAATTATGTACTAAGGGAAATACATATGGGAGTCTGCGGAAGTCATGCGGGAGCCCGAGCTGTGGCCCGGAAGACACTATTGGCCGGGTATTACTGGTCGACTCTACAGAAGGACGTAGACAAGATGGTCTCTACCTGTCTGTCCTGTCAGAAGCATTACTGTCTTCCGCACCGACCCGTGGAGATGATGAAGGCATTAGCAGTCTCCTGCCCCTTTGATCAATGGGGCATGGATATAGTAGGATTATTCCCGACCGCCATAGCCCAAAAGAGATTCCTGCTTGTGGTGTGGATTACTTTTCTAAGTGGATAGAGGTTGAGGCCCTGGCGCGTATCACCGAGCAAGCCGTGATCAAGTTCCTATGGCAGAACATCTTGTGTCGATATGGAATTCCCCACAAGCTCGTCTCGGACAACGGAAGGCAACTCCAGGGTCGGAAGATACAAGAATGCTGCTCGGCCTACGGCATTCAGCAGGCTTTCACTTCTGTGGCATACCCACAGAGTAACGGCCAAGCAGAAGTGGCCAATAAGGGAGATCTTGAGGGGTTTGAAGACCAAGCTGGAGGAACTTGGGTAGATGAGATGCTGAGTGTCTTGTGGGCTCTGCGAACCACACCCAAAGAAACCACGGGCCACACCCCTTTCCAGCTGGTCTATGGAAGTGAAGTCGTGGTGCCGGTAGAGGTCGGATGCGAGTCGGATCGACAAAGGGCCTATGACGAAGATAATCTAGAAAGGAGGCGCCTAGAATTGGATCTGGTTGAAGAAATTCGGGATAAGGCAGTGGCTCATATGTTTGCTTATCACTAGAGAATGAAGCAAAGGTATAATCGGAAGGTGCTGCCAAGAACGTTCCAGGTCGGGGATCTCGTTTGGAAAAGGATCAAACCGGTAGGGGACGTCAGCAAATTGGAGCCTCAATGGGGAGGACCTTTCAAGGTGGTGCAGAAGCTAGGCTCGGGAGCCTATTACCTGGAAAATGAACAGGGGAGGAGGCTGGATTGGCCCTGGAGTGCAATCCACCTTCAACCCTATCGAGAGGCAGAGTGAGAGCTTGTACGACTAATGTACTCCCTAACTGTAACGATAGTGGAAGACGGGAACCAAATTCTTGCTCCACTTGTAGGTGCCCCAGACTCTCGCCGTCGTACGAGTTATAAGCGGGCATGCCCCCGCGCACCCCTCGGCTCGGCTCCCAGTCGGACGCGTGGCGGCCCACGCTCCCTGGGTACAATCCGACCAAGTGTCCAAACTCTCATCTTCATACGAGTTATAAGCGGGCATGCCCCCGCGCACCCCTCGGTTCGGCTCCCAGTCGGACGCGTGGCGGCCCACACTCCCAGGGTACAATCTGACCGAGTGTCCAGACTCTCGTCTTCATACGAGGTATAAGTGGGCATGCCCCCACGCACCCCTCGGCTCGGCTCCCAGTCGGACCCATGGCGACCCACGCTCCCTAGGTACAATCCCACCGAGTGTCCAAACTCTCGTCTTCATTCGAGTTATAAGCGGGCATGCCACCGCGCACCCCTCGGCTCGGTTCCCAGTCTGACGTGTGGCGGCCCACGCTCTCTGTGTACAATCCGACCGAGTGTCCAGACTCTCGTCTTCATACGAGTTATATGCGGGCATGCCCCCGCGCACCCCTCGGCTCGGCTCCCAGTCGGATGCGTGGTGGCCCACGCTCCCTGGGTACAATCCGACCGAGTGTCCAGACTCTCGTCTTTATACGAGTTATAAGCGGGCATGCCCCCGCGCATCCCTCAGCTCGGCTCCCAGTCGAACACGTGGCGGCCCACGCTCCCTGGGTACAATCCGACCGAGTGTCCAGACTCTCGTCGTCATACGAGTTATAAGCGGGCATGCCCCCGTGCACCCCTCGGCTCGGCTCCCAGTCACACGCATGGCGGCCCACGCTCCCTAGGTGCAATCCGACTGAGTATCCAAACTCTCATATTCATACGAGTTATAAGCGGGCATGCCCTCACGTACCCCTCAGTTCGATTCCCAGTCGAACGCACGGTGATCTGCGCTCCCCGAGATGAGGCTGACCTAACGGCAAGGCCCTGAACCTCCTGAGCCAGCAGCTTTACATACTTGGCTTGGTTCCCTTCGCCAGACTCTTTGTTAATATCCCCGAGTGGCCAACACTTAGAAACACTCGCGCTCGAACGCTTAACCTAGTCACTCGTGGAGCCGAGTTGCTTTCACTAACGATTGCTCGAGTCAGTAACACAAATAAAGATAATTGCATTGGAAGAAGCATGGCAAAAGAGTACTTGTATTAAAAATAAAAGCATTACAAAAATTGAGTCAAGTCTCTACAAGATTAAGAAATAAGAGAAAACCCCGACCCTCATTTAAAGGGTCGGTGGACCTCCTCAGGGATGTTTTGAGTCATGCTCGAGAGCTTGACTACTGAAGGGGGCAGGTCGGGAGCTGTATGCCTGCCCTGCACGAGTTGCTCGAACATATTGAGCATTTGATGCTTCAGCATGGCTCGGAGCCGCTCAGACACCTGTCGGCTGAACTCCATAGAGTTGATGTACTCAACTCTACGGGCGTCCCACCGACTGATTTCCCCCTCCTTGTAGGCGCGTAATTCCTCGAACTCCGCTCCAGCTGCCTCCCACTCCGCCCTCTCAACCCTCAGGCGTCCGAGTTCTTCCATCTGGTGGTTCAGCTCTCGGTTCCGGGAAGTCAACTCGGTCATCAGCTTCACCATCTTCTTAGCCTGAGTCGCCGCCCTTCTTCCTTGGCTCGAAGCTGGGACTTGAGGGAGTCAGAGGCCCCGGATGACTCGATGAGCTCAACTTGAGCCTTAGTCAGCTCACCCTGAGTCCTCGCCTGGAGGGCCCAAGCCTTGCGCTCAACGTACTCCAGATTGGAAATCCAGATGTTCAACTAAGCCACGATCGAGTCCGCTATTTCGACTTTGCTGCGGGCAACCTCCAGCTGTTCTTCAGAATGGGCGAAGCGATCATGTAGAGCAACGACCTCGGCCCGCAGGTCGTTCAGGGCGGATTCGCTGGAGACCAGTTGGGTGTGCTTGAGTCGGGTCTCCAGGAATTCTACCCGTTGCTCTGCCCGCGCCCGGGCAGTGGAGTGCGTCAGGAGCGCCATAGAGAGGCTGTGGCACGACCCCCAGAACTGCAAAAAGGAGAGAGTCATAAGATTCTAAAGCTAAGTAACAAGCAAGGAAAGGAGGTGATCCAAAACATACCTGAGTGGCGTCGAGGAAAAAGGAGTCGATCTTACTACCCGACCCCCGGTAGTAGGACCCCTCAAGCCCTTATAGATAGTGGTCGGCTACCAACCCATACAGTCGTAGCTCCTGGCACCGGTCAGATAGGTCGTCCAGGGACACTCCTAGGCGGCAGTTGGATAAGGTGGGGACCAGGAGATGAATGGGGGGTCGGTTGATCTGACCTTCTGCTGGTGGAGACCCCGATCTCTCTGGTAGTGGGAGGTCGGGGTGCCGGAAGAGACGTCAACAACAGGAGCTTTTCGAGGGGCTTCTGAGCTGGCCTTCATCTTCTTCTTCTTCTTCTTAGGGCATTTGCTGGATGAAGGCCTGGCTGAGTCCCCAGTCGGGGATGAAGCTCGTCGACGCTTTAGGGCAGGAGGCTGCTCGCTGGCCTCTGGCAGCCCAGTAGCAGAACCAAAGGCGGTGGTGTGCTCCGGGACGGTCGGGGCCGGGTCCACTGGAGTAGCCCCGGCCGGGGCGTCTTCCCTCTCCTTCAGTAGAGAGGCTACCCGAGCCTCCATCTCGGCATCGTCAAGACCGAATCCTTCCTCCAATGCCGCTGCGAGCATCATTGCTGCAAAAATAGCATCATCTCGGTTAGAGTAAAAAACGCTCGAGGGAAATATCGAAGTGCTTACCGAATGAGGTGGGCCGTGAAGTCGACATTTGGCTGAGATCGAAGGTGGAAAGGATCTCCTACTTTAGCAGGTTGACTCTGTGGAAATGCCTGCCTCCTGGCTTGGAAAGAGTCGATTGGTAGGCAGCGGAGGTGCGGTAATTCTTAGATAGAGAAGGAGTGGAAGGAAGATCCTCGACCCAGGTCGTGGGCCAGCTCGGGGTCAGGGTAGGCTTAACAATGAAATAGTGTTCCTCCCAACCTTTGTTAGAGGAGGGAAGTTTCGCTAAGAAGGAGGTTTTTGCTCGGGCTTGGAAGAAAAAGTCGTCTGACTCCTATTTTTTGGGGTAGAAGAAATAATGAAAGGTTTCAGGTCGAAGAGGTATCTGGTAAAGGGTAAAAGGGATAGCTGAGCCGCACATCAAACGGATGACGTTCGGGGTCATTTGGGATAAGGGTATGCTGAAGTAGGCGCAAAGGGAGGAAATAAAAGGATGAATGGGAAAACGAAGGCCGACTTGAAGGTGGTCTCGGGACAGGGTGATGAAACCCGAAGGCGCGGTATCGGGTCGGTCGGTCGGGTCAGGCAAACGGAGTCGGTGGTCAGAAGGATTTTGATAGTCCGACTGGAGTTGGTCAAGGTCGTGGAAGTGAAGGTCAGTAACCATGGTGGAGTACCATGGCTTGGGGTGTGAAGAAGGAGACTCCATGGGGAAACAGAGAGACAAAGGAACTAGCCGAAGTGAGGGAAACCGCCTGAGAAGATGATCAGAGAGAAAGCACCACCGAAGCTCGCCGGAACCCTAGCAGAGTGCGCGAGAGCAGCAACTCGGTATCAGAAGTGAAAAGTGATGGTAAAAACGGAGGGGTAAAAGGCCTATTTATAGGGGTCAAAGAACGAAGCCTGTCGTCCAATGACAAGCCGGAAAAAAGGCGGGATCAAGCCAGGACCGTCCGATCAGGTCCGAGGTGACTCCCGAAGCGACATAGCACACGTGCGAATTGGACATTCGCGAAGATGGGCGACGGACTCCTCGTCGCTCGGGAAAGCAATGGCCAGAGGACGTGTGTCCGGGTGATTACCGCGGTCATTGATGAAAGGAATGCGATTCGATCTGGTTCAAGTCGAGGTAAAACAGGAAGAGACGAGACAAGGGGACCGAGTCTCGCCGATGGGACACTCCAGTCGGGTTCGATGGGAAAGATTGGCGAGAGGGATTAGGTCTCGGGGGCGCGCCAAACTCATTGCCCGAACATTGGTCCAGTCAATAGGACTGAGTGCCTCCTTCGACTAGACTTGAGGGGGATGCTTATGATCCCGACCCAGCTTGGATGTAGCGTGGCCTGTCAGCCTGGCGCCCTGTCAGACGAAGATAGGGTCGAGGGGCCCACGAGCCTGTCAAACGCAAGGCCCAGGTGCGCGGTTAAACCCGTGTCCTCCGAAGCCAGTAGGACACCAACCCCAACCAGGACGACTGATTCGCAACGGAATGCCTTCGAGTTAGGGGAACCTCGAGTCAGGAGGGTCCCGAGTCGGAGGAACCCCGAGGCAGAAAGATACCGGGTCTTCGACTACCTCCTTCGGGGTCCAGCCGAGTCCGATCGGGTAGGCCAATCCAAGCGTATCCTAATTCGGGAAGCACCATTACATGGGCAGTAGCAGTGGGACCCGGGAGCACTCTAAGCCGTCAGTCGACACTAGCATTCTAAGCCGCCAGTCGGCACTAGCACTCGAGGTTTTGTCGTGATCCATAGGAGCACTCACTCCCTGACACGAGATTAGCTGACGAAGTACGGGGTTGGAGCAAACCTGATAGCATTCATATCCGAATCGCGAGTATCTCGCTGATACCATATTTTTCCTGCCATCCCCTGGCACCCCGTACCAAGACCGCCTATGCCCGTGTCAGGTCGAGCGGCGCCTGACGACGCTCGCCCATAAGTTGACAGCGCCCCTTTCCTTATTCCGATATGCGACACAATACCCTGCCACCCTGACTGCGCTTTACCCTGTCCTTGTATACGACAAAAGGTGGCAGACCGAGCAGAAGCTGTCAGCTCCCCCGACCATATAAGTCTCTCCGCTCCGCATCCCCCAGATACGCGCAATAGTATTTTTGTTACTGTTCCATTGCTTTTGCTCTTCCACCGGGGACTGACTTAACCGTCAAAGTACCTCGCCGAGGACTTTTCCCAGCGGTTCGCTAACGGTCCTTTCCTTGTAGTTCGGAGCCTGCCTTTGTAGTTCGTGATCTTCGAGAGACCGCGTGTTCTTAGAAGTCCACCTCGCTTTGTGACAGGATCAATATTTAATGAAGCAGGTTTTTTTGAGTAACAGTACTTGTGCATTTTAAAATTCTTTTAATATGGATTTTATAATCATAAATCATTATCAAATTATTGATAGAAATTAATTAAATTGTGCAAATATAGGTAACCCATTTTCAATGTGGTGGGTTTATTTGTCGGATTCAAATTAATTCACTTGTGTTCGATGGCCTCGGTTTTGGACAATTCTAATTAAAAGTCATCGGTGAGATTGCTTGCGGCTAGACTCATCGATCCCTCTCTCAATCCAAGCTGCAGGAAAAATTCCTGCAGCTACGACTTATTTATAAAATATTTTCTTTCAAATGGGAATGAATTTGGGAATGTTGAGCTTCTAAATTGTCCACTGTAAGTGCTTTCCGATTTACCCATCAATCCCTCTGTCAATCCAAGCTACAGGAAAAATTCCTGCAGCTATGACGTATTTATAAAAAAAAAATTCAAATGGGAATGAATCTTGGAATGCTGGGCTTCTAAACTGCCCACTGCGAGCGCTTCCCGATTTATCGTGACGGTCGGTGGGAAACTTCCATATGGTCGAGCCGATCGCCTGAGGTTGGTTGAAAAAACTTCGTTAATCATTTTATTTTTTGGTATAGAGAGGTCATCTCAGTCTCTCCTATGTTCTCGAAGTCAGTTTCATTTTTCACAACTAATTACTTTGCGTTGGATATCGATCTTAAAAGATCAAATATAATTTTATAAAAAAAAATCTGGATATCATCAATCGATAAAAATCCGAATTGATTTTAAAAACGAAATCAACATTTCGCGTAGATGAATCTTGACTATTAATTTGCTCAAAATTGATTACGGGTGAATAAGAAATTAATTTTTTAAAGTTAACCGTAAAATAATATAGAAGGAAGTAGATGAGGAATAATCCCGCATATGTAAATTTCAAGAGTGTTTATTTTCTTATATGTGTTGTTGTGTTAATGGAATTTAAAAAGAAAAATACAAATGTTCTCTTCTCATAATAGAGCATGTGCTCGCACACGCGAGCCCACGGCTCACCTTCCGCCACCCGCCCACGCACGTAATGGACGCTTTGTTGGCGCACTTCCTTGGATCGAAGAGGGGTGCTGGATCGCAAGTGACGTGATCTCGAGCGTTAATCGTGAAGAGTCGCGGTCTGGCCGTTAGTTATGAAACTTGATCTGAAGCGTCAGATCAAATCTGACAGTTACAACCCTCCAAATACCCAGATGAATCCTAAATCAAAGGTCACAGTCACTACCAAAGGGTACCTCACATCTTCTCCTGTATAAATCTGAATGTTGAAAATTCATTCAATCATCCAAAGTCCAAAAAGCATACATCTCATCTTCTGCATCCAGAGTCTAAAAAAACTTACGAAAAAATTTGTTGATCTCGAAATTTGAAATACCATTATTTTGAGACATTATCGTTATATATAATTGGAAAATGAATTGCTACTATTCGTGAGCACATATAACGGAGCAATATCATTTTACGGAGATAATATTAAACACTAACCTCAACGATTTTATATAAGTTTACATTCTCTCGACGACAACCCAACCGACACACTGTTGGACATTGTGAATTCCACGTAATTAAGATTTCTCAATTCAAACAATTAAAAGATTGAAGGAACAAATTAGATCACATCCAATTAATTCAATGTCGGGCAGAAGCAATCGATGCCATAGGGGATGTTTGTCTTTACTTTGCAGCTAACGTTCATCATTTATTATATCAGTTGCCAAAGGCAGGCTACTATAGAAATTGCATCTATTTTTTATCCGTCACAACAACTAGTGAGCAAATCACGAAGACATCACTTTCATCCCGGGATTATGGTGTAATGAAAGGATGATTAGTTGTCTCCTAAGTATCCCTAATTACGATGAATTTTGTAAAAAAAAAATTCCACATGAGCTGCACAAACTGTGGGATATCGGATTTCTAAACCTCCTGTCGCGAGCGCTTCCCAAATTCTCCTAGCAGCCGATGAAAACTTCTGTGAGACCGAGGCGGTTGCCCCAGGTTCAATATTACCCAACTTGGAGGGGAGAATCAGATGTTTTTTATCGTAAAGTACCATTGAGATTTCAAAGGAAAGTTTATAAAACGAAGGTTAGACTTACTATGTTATATGAAACGGAATGTTAGGTTATTACTTGAGCACAAGAGTTGAAGATAAGAGTTGCATATATGAAGATGTTAAAGGGGATGTGTAGACATATAAGAATAAATAGTATAAGAAATAAAAATATTAGAGAGAAAGTTAACAGTCGTACCTATTAAGTGAAAACTCTAGAAAACACATTTAAAATGTATAGAGATGTACTTAGATAACTAATAAATGATCCAATTATATCACGTTTAAAATGATATAGATATGAACTTAGATAGCTAATAAATGCTCAACTAATAAATATTCTAATTAGGTAACATAAAATTATGATAAATGTACATATCAAATGTGCATATCAAATGAAGGAGAGAAAGCGTAAAAAAATTTATATAATTGATCTCTTCTTGTAAAAAAATTGAGTTGACATTGTATTATTGATTAAAAAAACTAAAAAAAATGTCTTTTACAATTTTATTGTATTTTTTATTTAATTATCCAGAACTAGTCAGATTTTCTCAAATTATGTTGTGTACCATGTGAAATAAATAAAAGAGCATATTATTTCTTTGACAAGGTGGTTTTTTATATTCATGTGCACGTTAATATATAGAAAAAACAAGGCTAAAAGATTTTTGGGCGTGTGCCAATTTATTAAAATAAAACCATTAAAAACAAAACTAATGCAATATCTCAGATTGTACAGAGGAATAACTTCAAAATTGGTTCATGACCTAGAATGATTAACCTTTAATGTACCATAAATCTTGCTTTGTAGCCCATGACTTTGTACGATGGTAGGTGGACGGATGAAATGCTTAAATAATTAAGATTTGAACCATTCGTGGTATTGAATCCTCGTAGTTTATCAATGCTTCTCGGGTTTATTTGATTATTCATAAATATTTTTAGCAGAACCAAACTGATCATCTCCTTTGCCTTTCTTTTTCCCTTTCTTAAATCTTGCTTTTAATTTTATCTAGAATACGCATTCGCAAGATTTTTTTAATCACACGATTTTCAAAAACATTAAAGATACCACATTCATAAAAAAAATTGTCAAGATTCTCACAAAAGTTATAAAGAATTATATATAGAGTGAAGGGGTAGGAAGGATATGAGCATGGCGTCCTGCAGGGTGACGAAGGTGAGGGAGGAGCTCGTGGCACCATTCGAGCCAACGTCGTGCTCCACGCTCCCTCTCTCTTCCATCGACCACGCCCTGGGGTTTGCTTTTATGGTAGAGATGATCTCCGTGTATGTGTATCCATACAATAAACGTGAGCACCGTCTTCGTGGCGTGTCATTACCGGCGGCGAAGGTCATCCGGGAAGCCTTGGCCAAGGCTCTTGTCCCGTACTACCCCGTAGCAGGCCGCCTTGTCTACTCCGACACCGGCGACCTCGTGGAGGTGGCCTGCAACGGCGAGGGCGTGTGGTTTGTGGAGGCGACGGTGACAGATTGCAGCCTGGGAGACATGAGCGAATGGAACTCGACCCACTGCGGGGTCCTCAAAAAGGAGCTTGTTCCGAGTACTCCCGCTCACCTGAAGCAAGAAGAGACGATAATGATGCTCCAGGTTTGTAGAACGGGCATTTGGTATACTTATTTTTTTATTTTTTTTATTTTGAGAAGATATGTTTTTTTGAAAAATATATTTAATATATATTTTTCAAATTTGTTTTCCAGAAAAAAAATATAGTATTTTCTGAAAAATTAGAAAATAATAAAATCATTTTCAAGAAAATATGAAAATATGATTTTTTTTAATAAATGAAAATAAAAAATAAAATAATCTAAGCGCCCCCTAATATTTTATAGTATTCTGTTATGCTCCCTGTTCCCTATCCCAACTTTGCGTCTCGTTTGCGCGTCCGAGGGGTCAGACGTCATGGCAAGCCATACTGGCTGCCACGTGGACTGCTTCCCAGCGTACATGCACACACTTAGATGGGTAGCGTAAGCACTCGTTATATATACAACAATCATCTATTACACTCCCGCGGGTGCGCACCCACAGGCATGCAATAGATCACTATTCGCGGCGGGTTTTCGATCCCGATGATTGATAAAAAAACTTTTTAAAAAATAGTTTTTCTCTTTCTCTTTCTCAGTAACAAATCCCGAGGCAACTGAATCTGCTTTTTCAGATTTGTCATTTTAAAATAATATATTTAGGAATCGATTAAAAAACTTAAGGTAAAGAAAGAAAAATTATTTCCATTAACAGAAAGCTCTCTTCCAACATGATTTTAAAAATATAAAGTGATGATTTTTATATTTTATTAGTATAAATTAATATATTAAATAATATTTAATAAATAAATTAATATATAAAAAAGACTTAGAATTAAAAAGACCTAAAATCTTTTGTTTCAGGCCAGCGTGGGCCTGAAATAAAAGATTTCAGGCCCAACGTGGGCCTGAAATAGAAATATTTCAGGCCCAGCGTGGGCCTGAAATATAAATATTTCAGGCCCAGCGTGGGCCTGAAACAAAAGATTTCAGGTCCTGCTCAGGGCCTGAAATCAAATAATTTCAGATCCTACATCGACCTAAAATTATGTGTTATGATAAGGTTTTTTATGTAGGCCTGAAACATAAAGAAATATCTCTTTATATTTTTGAAATCACGAACAAAATCACTGAGAAAAACTATCTTACATGAGGCATTCTAATTAATATATAATGTGCATTATATTAAAAACGAATATATATATATATATATATATATATATATATATATATATATATATATCGATTCCTATATATAAAGAAAAAGCAATTTCAACAAAATTATATAAAATTAATAAATATAAAAAATAATTAATAGAGATAATAATATATATTGATCAGTAAAATTAAAGATATAAGAATGATTTACTAAAACAAGCTATGATTCTACATTATTGCTGTATCGTTCTGTGCCAACTGATATAGTATGAGAACATCAGTGGGTTTTGGTGAAAACTCACTGATAGACTAAAAAACTCCTATAGCAATATAATTTATAATAATTAGAAGTTTGGACACCAAAAATATCATCTCTTAGCTCAACTCTAACTATTGATATTGGATTTTGAGAAATCAAAATATCCTAGGTCCATTAGTGAAGTTTTGGTGAAAACCCACTGATACACCTAAAAACCTCCTATTGCAACATAATTTATAATCATTAGAAGTTTGTACACCAAAAATACAATCTCCTAGAACTATTGATATTTTTATTTAATTTAATAAATCATAATTAAATATTATAAAAAATATTTTTAAAATTAAAAAATTTTAGAAGGAGGGCCTGAACACATCTGTGTTCAGGCCTGGTATTTTCTAAAAATTTTTAATTTTAAAAATATTTTTATAATATTTAATTATGATTTATTAAATTAAATAAAAATATCAATAGTTCTAGGAGATGATATTTTTGGTGTCTAAACTTCTAATGATTATAAATTATATTGTAATAGGAGTTTTTACGTCTATCAGTGGGTTTTCACCAAAACTTACTGATGGACCTAGGATATTTGGATTTCTCAAAACCCAATATCAATAGTTAGAGTTGAGCTAGGAGATGATATTTTTGGCGTCCAAACTTCTAATGATTATAAATTATGTTGCAATAGGAGTTTTTTAGGTCTATCAGTGGGTTTTCACCAAAATCCACTGATATTCTCATACTGTATCAGTTGGCACAGAACGATACAACAATAATGTAGAATCATAACTTGTTTTAGTAAATCATTCTTATATCTTTAATTTTGTTGATCAATATATATTATTATCTCTATTAATTATTTTTTTATATTTATTAATTTTATTATCTCTATTAATTATTTTTTTTATATTTATTAATTTTATATAATCATGCAGGGCCTGGAATCAAAGATTTCAGGCCCTGCTGTTGAAGTTGTTTTTTCTTTATATATATATATATATATATATATATATATAAAAGTTCGTTTTTAATATAATGCACGTTTTATATTAATTAGAATGTCTCACGTAAGATAGTCTTTCTCAGTGATTCTTATTGTGATTTCAAAAATATAAAGAGATGTTTCTTTATATTTCAGATCTACATAAGAAAACACTATCATAATACATGATTTCAAGCCGACGCAGGGTCTGAAATCATTTGATTTCAGGCCCTGAGCAGGGCCTGAAATCTTTTGTTTGTGTTATGATAGGGTTTTTTACGTAGGCCTGAAACATAAAGAATCATCTCTTTATATTTTTGAAATCACAATAAAAATCACTGAGAAAAACTATCTTATGTGAGACATTCTAATTAATATAAAATATGTATTATATTAAAAATGAACATATATATATATATATATATATTATTATATATATTATATATATATATATATATATATATATATATATATATATTATATATATATATATATATATATATATATATAAAGAAAAAGCAAGTTCAACAGCAGGACCTGAAATCTTTGATTTCAGGTCCTGCATGATTATATAAAATTAATAAATATAAAAAAAAATAATTAATAGAGATAATAATATATATTGATCAGCAAAATTAAAGACATAAGGATGATTTACTAAAACAAGCTATGATTCTACATTATTATCGTATCGTTCTGTGCCAACTGATACAGTATGAGAACACCAGTGGGTTTTGGTGAAAACCCACTGATAGACATAAAAAACTCCTATTGCAACATAATTTATAATTATTAGAAGTTTGGACACCAAAAATATCATATCCTAGCTCAACTCTAACTATTGATATTGAGTTTTAAGAAATCCAAATATCCTAGGTCCATCAGTGGGTTTTGGTGAAAACCCACTAATACACCTAAAAACCTCCTATTATAATATAATTTATAATCATTAGAAGTTTGGACACCAAAAACACCATCTCCTAGAACTACTCTAACTATTGATATTGGGTTTTGAGAAATCCAAATATCCTAGGTCCATCAGTGAGTTTTGGTGAAAACCCACTGATAGATCTAAAAACTCCTATTGCATTGGTGATATCTAATATATAGATGTTTGGATACCTAAAACATCATCCCTTACCTCTACCCTCTCTATTCATATGGAGTTTTCAGAAATCCAGATATGGTAGGTCCATCAATGGGTTTTGGTCAAAACCCACTGATATTTCTAAACTACTCATATTACATTGGTGATATCTAATATATAGATAGTTGGACACCTAAAACATAATCTCCTATCTCTAACCTCTCTATTCATATGGAGTTTTCAGAAATCCAGATATGGGAGGTCCATCAGTGAGTTTTGGTCAAAACCCACTTATATGGCTAAACTACTCCTATTGCATTGGTGATATCTAATATATAGATGGTTGGACACCTAAAACATCATCTTCTACCTCTACCCTCTCTATTCATATGGAGTTTTCAGAAATCCAGATATGAGAGGTCCATCAGTGGGTTTTGATCCATCAGTGAGTTTTGGTCAAAACCCACTGATAGACCTAAAAACTCCTATTGCATTGGTGATATCTAATATATAGATGTTTGGATACCTAAAACATCATCCCTTACCTCTACCCTCTCTATTGATATGGAGTTTTCAGAAATCCAGATATGGTAGGTCCATCAGTGGGTTTTGGTCAAAACCCACTGATATTTCTAAACTACTCCTATTTCATTAGTGATATCTAATATATAGATGTTTGGACACCTAAAATATCATTTCCTACCTCTACCCTCTCTATTCATATGGAGTTTTCAGAAATCCAGATATGGGAGGTCCATTAGTGGGTTTTGGTCAAAACCCACTGATATGGTTAAACTACTCCTATTGCATTGGTGATATCTAATATATAGATGTTTGGACACCTAAAATATTATCTCCTACCTCTACCCTCTCTATTCATATGGAGTTTTCAGAAATCCAGATATGAGAGGTCCATCAGTGAGTTTTGGTCAAAACCCACTGATATGGCTAAACTACTCCTATTGCATTGGTGATATCTAATATATAGATGGTTGGACACCTAAAACATCATCTTCTACCTCTAACCTCTCTATTCATATGGAGTTTTTAGAAATCCAGATATGGTAGGTCCATCAGTGGGTTTTGGTCAAAACCCACTGATATTTCTAAACTACTCCTATTGCATTGGTGATATCTAATATATAGATGGTTGGACACCTAAAACATAATCTCCTACCTCTAACCTCTCTATTCATATGGAGTTTTCAGAAATCTAAATATGGGAGGTCCATCAATGGGTTTTGGTCAAAACCCACTGATAGACCTAAAAATCTCCTATTGTAACATAATTTATAATCATTAGAAGTTTGGACACCAAAAATACCATCTCCTAGCTCAACTCTAAGATTTTTAAAAATTCAAATATCCTAGGGCTATCAGTGGGTTTTGGTGAAAACCCACTGATAGACCTAAAAATCTCCTATTTCAACATAATTTATAATCATTAGAAGTTTAGACACCAAAAATACTATCTCCTAGCTAAACTCTAACTATTGATATTGGATTTTGAGAAATCCAAATATCCTTGGTCCAACAGTGGGTTTTGGTGAAAACCCACTATTTGACCTAAAAATCTCCTATTGCAACATAATTTATAATCATTAGATGTTTGGACACCAAAAATATCATCTCCTAGCTCAACTCTAACTAGAACTATTAATATTTTTATTTAATTTACTTATATTTATCGAAGATTTGTTCAGACCCTCTAGGCCCTCCCAGCGTGACTTCAGACCCTGCGTTTTAATCTGAATTTATGCGTTTTGATAGGTTTTTTATATATTAATATATTTTTAAAATAGAAAAAAAATTTGAGTCCACGTCGGGCCTGCAATTAATAGATTTCAGGCCCACGCTGCCTGAAATCAAAAGAGTTCACGTTTTTTTTTTATTTTTATATATATTAATATATTTAATAATATTATTAAATATATTAATTTATATTAATCAAATATAAAAAAATTATTTATTTATATTTTTAAATCACGTTGGATAAGATATTTTTTAACTAAAATATTTTTTGATTTTTACCTTACGTTTTTAGCGTCGATTCCATAATATATTATTTTAAAATAAAAATCTGAAAAAGTATGTGCAAACGTCTCAAAATTTATTACTGAGAGAGAGAAAGAGAAAGACAGTAGTTAGAAGGAGGGGTATACGGGGAATATCACTTAAAGGCTTGCACCTTTTGGTAAAATAGAAATCATGGTATACGAATTGATAATTTTCAATTCTTATGTACGACCATTAGTAAATTGCCGAAAATAAAATTATATCTCTCTCTGTATTTATTTTTCCAAATCAATCGCTAAGTTGATTGCTAAGAAAGTAATGCATGTAGTTGCCAAAATAAAAAAAAAAGTTTTTTTTGAATAACACTTCTTGTGCAATTTAGAATTCTTCTGATATTTTTTTTATAATCATAAATTATTATCAAGTTACACTAATAGTGAATAATTAATTAAATGTGCATGCGTAGGTGACTCATTTTGTGTGTGGTGGATTTATTGTGGGACTCAAATTCAATCATTTGGTGTTCGACGGCCTCGGTTTTGGACAATTCTTAAAAGCTATAGGTGAGATTGCTTGCGGCCAAACTCATCCCTCTGTCGATCCAATCTGGCATAGAGAGGTCATCTCAGACGTCCCTCCAATGCTCTCAAAGTCAATTTCATTTGGCACACCCAAGTTTGACCTCGTGAATTCCACATATGATTTCTCGATTCAAACAATTAAAAGATTGAAGGAACAAATCACAAAAGAGACATCCAATCAATTCACCACCTTTGAGGTCGTGACTGCAATTATATGGAAATGTCGAACACAAGCAATCGATGCCATAGGAGATGTTTGTCTTTCCTTTGCAGCTAACGTTCGTCATTTGTTAGATCGATTGCCAAAGGCTGGCTACTATGGAAATGGCATCTATATCTTAACAGTCACAGCAACCAGTGAGCAAATCACGAAGGCATCACTTGCAGAATTGGTGAGGTTCATTAGAGATGCTAAAGAAAGTTTACCGACAAAGTTTAAGGAATGGGCTTCAGGCAACTTAAAGGATGATCCTTATAACATTTCAATTAGCTACAATAGTTTGCTTTTGTCAGATTGGAGATCTATAGAGTTTTATGATACTGACTATGGCTGGGGGATACCCCATTCTGTTTCGCCTATACTATTGCTTGACATAGTTCCCTTTGCTGGTGGCTTCATTCTAAAGCAGCCTTTGCCAGAGGACGGTGTGCATTTTGAAGGGCAAGCAGTCATGAAGGAGCATCAGCAAAGATTTATGAATGAGATTAATAAATGCATACATTCTTAGCTAATGTTATTTTGGAAATTATATCATAATGGACAATAAATTGATTTTCCAATTGCATAGTGGATCATCCTACAATGATAAATGTAAGTTATGATCCTGTCGCGAAGCGGGGTGGCGGTCCCATGGGCCAGACGGG
Source organism: Boesenbergia rotunda (assembly GCA_024364735.1). Lineage (NCBI taxonomy): Eukaryota > Viridiplantae > Streptophyta > Magnoliopsida > Zingiberales > Zingiberaceae > Boesenbergia > Boesenbergia rotunda. The sequence goes on along the minus strand of JAGFNQ010000273.1, from coordinate 49,858 downwards.
CCTCCCAGGTGACACGGGCCGACGGAGTGGTCGGATACAGACCGCGCCTTACTACGTTCCTGCAAAACAGCGACCGTCAGTAAACCCGCCGGAGGAATCCCCGGTCAGGCACTCCAACGGTCAAGTCAGTCTCCAAAGGCAGGCGAGTGGAAACTGAATTGAAAATGAGGCTAAGGATGCGAGAGACTCGCGCGCGCGTACCAGCGGTAGGGGGAGTGCCAAGCTTATATAACCGAGGGAGCTGACAACCCTCGTTCGTACTGATGGGACAAGGGTGTGGTGGTTGTCAGCTCGCGTGGAGCACCGAGGAGCGGCCCGGCGTGGCGCGGGGTGCTCGAGCAGTACGAGAGTACTGAAGGCGCAGTATGAGGGTACTGGATGGGCGAATTAACCGCGTAGAGATGTCAGAGGTGGATAAGCTATGAGGAGCCCCGTTAGTGGGGTCGTACCCTGGCTGTAAGGATAAGGGGTGTAAGAGCGGGGCATCTCGTACCTCGTGCGCCGACTGGCTAGTCAGAGTGCTAGGGACCGAGTCGGATAAGGACCAGGGAACGTGGACAGCCACACGTTCGATTGGTAGAGAGAGAGGGCGCAGGGTACGCCCGAGCCAAGGGTTGCCATGAGATGTTTACCTAGTCCGAGTTGGGCATTCAGCCCAAGTGATGTCCATAGAAAGAGAGTGCGGGTAGTTACCTACTGGCGGCGCCAGACCCTACTCTGGGTCGGGGTAAGTCCGTAGAACATGAGCAACCGAGCATTTATCCGGATGGCTGAAAGGTGGCATGCCTGTCCTTGTCGATGGTCCGATGGACCCCATCCCCCTCCTTCCCTCGGAGGGGTTTGCGGGCGCGGGGACCCACCCATCGATCTGGCTGTTGACCTGTCCGCCAGGCCTTCTTGGCGCCAGGCTGACCGGTGGGCCCGGCCTACACCCCTACACGTAGGCGAGGTCGGGATCATAAGCGTCCCCCTCGATTTTAGTCGAAGGAGGCGGCGAGTCCGACTGACTGGACCACCTTCGGTTTGCGTAAGCCTTTTTCCTGACTAACCCTTTGCTCCTCTTGCAGTTGACCGGGGCCCTATATGACATGAGCGTTTCCTTCGCCGCCCAGAATCGATCCCTGTGTCAGTTGGAGTCCCGGCGGGGGGCGCTGGAAACCCAGCTTCGCTGCACACGACCACAGCCGAATGAGGAAGCCTAGGAGGAGCTGCGCTCCGAGAATGCGGCCTTTCAGGGACGAGCCGCCTATGCTGAGGCACAGCTTCGCGATCGCCTGGTGGAGCTAAGCGCAGCTCGGGCCTCCAATGCCCAACTGCGTCAACAACTAGCTCATTTGGAGCGGAATGAGCACCAGGCCCGAACTCGGGAGCTTCAGACACGTTCAGCATTGGCTAAGGTGTTAGTGATATGAGAAAAGTGTCCTAATGCAATCGCCTTATGATTGTAATCATTTATTTTAAAAATGAATATTCACTATTTGAGTATACATGTTTATGTATTTGATTGAGATCTTAAACTCATTTACTGAATGTCCGCAATACAATTCACAGCATGAGAGAATTTGTGATGAATTCACAACTAGTGATTATCTCTACATGTGCAATTGTGAAGTATTGAAATTGTCCCTAGTCGATGAATTGATAAATACGGACACTATCAATTCTGTTGAGACTAGCATGGGTTATTCTCTAATCAGCTGATTCTCACTGGCTGGTGACATTGGGATGTCCAGAGATAAACATGAATGCTAGTTAAGGGAACTAGTTCATTGGAGTGGCTGGCTGTAAAACTTCATATGGTAGTCTACATATAGACATGTCAGTGAAGTTCTTACTGTAGCTTAAGTGCGATGTTCCTTTGACTTGCGGTGCTCAAGTCATCTTGGTTATGGAGACTTATACTTTAACATCTTAAGCAAGCATCTCCAAGGAGGTGTGGACCCAGGATGATTGGGTATAAGCCGAAGTGCCCGAAGATGTTTTAACAGCCTACAAAGGATTCACGACTCCTTACGAGGAGATGTATACCCAAGGCCTATCGTCGGATTGTTACTCGAAGCCTCTGGCCAGAGCATGACATGTTCAGAGTATGAATCTCTTAGACACATGAGAGTAATTAGAATCCGTAGGACGAGAAAAATGTTACTTGGGCTAGGTGTGATGCAGTCAGCCTAGTGGGGATTGACACACATAGACTATGTCCTGAACCAAGTGGGTATAAGATGGTGAAGGGAATGGGGCACGATTCATTATAGCTGCTGAAGGGTTTCAGAATTGTTTCTGAGGTCAACCGTTGATCTTTCGATTAATTGGGGATCATGATGTACTACTAGGTGCCACTCATGATCATTCTATAATTGGTTAATTATAGACGACCAACATAAATCGAAAGCCTATTTAGTCACACGCACTACGAGTAATCCGAGGAATTTAAAACGAGTTGAAAATTGGATTTTCCAATCAAGAGAGATTAGATTTGGTTGAGCCAAATGATAAGTCGAATCTGAATTTTTCAGAGACGCATCGGAAGCGTAAAATGGCTAAGTCTTTTGAAGACTTAATAGATGAATTAAATGAGTTTAATTCATTGGGGCATGGCCTGGATAGGCCGGCCAAAGAGGGTCCCCACCCTCTTTGCTTGGCCGGCCACAACAAAGGGAGGGAACCAAATTGTTTGGTTCAATTTATAAAATAAACCAAGTGTGGTTTGTTTCATAAAATTATGGATAAAATAAATTTTATATAAACCGAGGTTTGGTTTAATTTTCATGGAAATTAAAATGAAGTATGGATTGGTTTATTTTATTTTATAAAATCAATCATGGATTGATTTACCATGATAAAGAAATTTATATAAAAAAATTTATATAAAGAAATTTATTTTTCATGAAAATTAAAATGAACCATGGATTGGTTTATTTTATTTTATAAAATCAATCATGGATTGATTTACCATGATAAAGAAATTTATATAAAAAAATTTATATGATAAATTTCTTATGAAAATTTATTCCATAAGAAAAAAAACGAGACTTGGTTGATTTTTATCATGAATTAAAATATGATTTTAAGCATGATATAAAATCAAGACTTGGCATGATGGAATAAGTCATAGAAAATTTATATGATAAATTTCTTATGAAAATTTATTCCATAAGAAAAAAAAGAGACTTGACGGTTGAGAGACCACTATATAAAGGACCCAAGGCAAGACTTGGAATTCATTCGAAATAATCCAAGTATCCTTGCCTAGGCTCTCTAGCCCTCTCCTCCCTTCTTCCTCTTGGCCGGCCACACCTCTTCTCCCTTCTTCGTGCCGCGATCACAAGGAGAAGCACCGAGGCGACGAAGTTCTTCCGTTGGGACGATCTTCCTCTCCGACCATCATCACCTTGGGATTGGGCGCAAGTCATCTTCCTCCTCGCCGGAATTGTGATTCCGGCCAACCTTAGTGGTGAGTTTTTCCGATATGATTACTTCTCTCTTGGTTTTCTTGTCGCGTTCTCAGAGAATCTAGTAGTTCTCGAGAACACGAAACTCGTGGCTTTGCGAAGTCATCCCGAAGATACTCGGCGTGGACGCGAATAGAGGCGGAGCTTCCGAGGGACGCTTACGGTTGGATCTCGTCCCTTCCTTCGAGTTACGCGAGGTAATACGTAAATTAGTTTATGTTTCTGCAAAATTTTAAATATATGATCATGTCTACACATGATAAGGTTGCATGCTTAGATGTGTGGTTAAATAATTTAAGAAATTATTTATGCTAAACCTTCCGCTGCACGTAATTAATTTTAAAATTACGAACCCACATCCATGTTAACATGCACCCGGTCCCAACAGTGGTATCAGAGCTGGTTAGTGTTCGACATAATCATATAATTATTTTGCGGAAAACTTTGTCATGATCTCAATTTTGGAAAATTTTCCAATTATGGAAACTTTCCAATTATGGTAAATTTTAGATTTAGGAATTTCAAGGTTTGGAAATCCTCATGAAATTTCGCAAACTTTTGAAATATCCCTGTTTCCGAAATTTTATGATAATTGTGAAAACTTTCCATTTTTGGAAACTTTCCAATTTTGGAAATTTTCTATTTTGGAAATTTTCTAATTTTGGAAATACGTAAGTTTTCTTTGTACCAGAAACTTACAAGAAAGCTCACAATTTTGGGCACTTTCTTTCAAGAAAGTCTAGACAAATTATGGGAATATTAATTGGCATTTAAATTCATAATTGGAAATTAAATTATTTACAAAATTCTTTATTTTGGATTGAGCCTCGGGGAGCCGTCCAATTTAAAGTTAGTAGTTATAATTAAATTTCCTAAATTAAATTTAAATTGTCAAATGTTTAATTTGGATTGAGCCTCGGGGAGCCATCCAAATTATATTATCAATAAATTCTTATTTTGGATTGAGCCTCGGGGAGCCGTCCAAATTAAGTTATTTATTGATATTAATTTTTCATAAATAAAATATGTGATCAAATCTTGGAAATTTTTGAGGTGATTCTCAAACGATAATTTCCTTATTTGATTTATGAGGTGATGCTCTTACATATTATTGTCTCCAAAATTAATTAGGAAAATTATTTTCCTATAGAGTAGTATATTTCCTTAAATAAGATTTTCATGAAAATAATATGTGGTTGAATTAAGGGAATCTGTCTCTTAATTTAATAAGATTTGATTTAGATAAATCAAAGTCTTAAACATATTATTTCCGAAATTGATTATGACAATTTAGGAAATTGTTTCCAAAAACTATTCCATGAATAAAGTGTGAAATTAGAATTAGGAAATCCGGTTCCTAATTCAATTAATGAGACTTGATAAATTAAGTCACATACATACTTTATTAAGGAAATCGTTAGAACATGACATAATTATATGTCATGAATGTGCTTAAAAGAAAAAGGATGAGACACAAAACCCCTTACAAAATATTAAGGCTAACACCTTCCATTAATATGGTTAGAACCGGAGTTTTGTTTCTCGTTTGGGTTGATGGACACATCCATGCCCGGCTTGAACCTCAACATGTTCAAACCATGGAATTAGTTTATGATTAATATAGTTGGAGTCAAAGATCAATCCTTAGTTTTGGTTGTTGGACACATCCAAGCCTGACTAAACGGTTGAATGAGCTCCAACCAAATTAAAACTATTTCTTGATTAATGGGTCAGCGTTAAACTTGGAGCATCGATTTGTTGTGCCACAGCCAAGGTCGATGTAAAGAGAGGTGCAGTTGGGTGCTATGTATATTGTTGCATACTTGTTAATGAGTTGACAACCCAATGATTTATGCAAACATTCAATTAGTTGATAGCATAATGTGATAGTTACATATATGTAATATGTAATCGGTATAATTACCTACCTTCATAGCTAAGAATAACTTGATGGCCCCAACCATGGTTGTTCTTATCTATGGTTGGATATCAACCTATTTGGAGATGTTCCTACGATCTCCCGAATTGATAAAAAGGGTTATTCAATTCGAAAAATAAATAGGATTTAATTAATGTATATTGATGCATTCTTCTCATCACATAACCTCAATTTGTATTTCTAGGATAATCACCTAATCATGTCTTCTCTGAATTTGCGTTCCATTTTGGACACCAATAAGTTAACTAAGGATAAAAGGATTGAAAAGACACCAAAAGGCACTTGCCATCACTGCAGCAAGAAGGGCCACTGGCGAAGAAACTGCAAGGTTTATCTTGAGTCCTTGAAGAAGAAGGCATTCGATGCCCTATCCTCTTCAGGCATCTTCGTTATTGAATGTCACTCTATTTCCTCGTACACTTGGGTACTTGATACTGGGTGTAGCTCACATATATGTAATGACATACAGGGGCTAAGGAATAGAAGAAGACTCGTTAAGGGAGAAGCGAATTTGCGAGTTGGAAATGGAGCAAAGATTGCTGCTATTTCCATCGGAACATATTTGCTAAAGCTCCCTACTGGACTTGTCTTAGAATTGGATAATTGTTATTTTGTTCCTTCGTTAATAAAGAACATTGTATCTATTTCATGCTTTAATGAAAAGGGTTACCATTTAACTTTTAGTAACAGTTGTTGTTACATAACTTTAAATGGTGTTTTTTATGGGACCGAAACATTATGCAATGGTATCTACACGTTAGATTTATCCGGTGACATTTTCAATATCGAAGTTAGCAACAAACGTACTCTAATAGATAATCAAATAGACTCCTATACGTGGCATTGTCGTCTTGGCCATGTAAGTAAGAAACGCATGACCAAATTACACCGATATGGAATTCTGGAATCATTTGAACCCGATTCATTTGATACATGTGAATCATGCTTAAAAGGTAAGATGGCCAAATTACCCTTTTCCGGAAAAGGTAAACCAGTGGGAGAATTGCTTGGTCTAATACATACTGATGTATGTGGACCAATGTCAACTCTTGCATAAGGAGGCTATAGCTACTTCATTACCTTTATCGATGATCACTCACGATTCGGGTATGTGTTCTTAATGAAACACAAATCTGAAGCTTTTGAGAAATTCAAAGAGTTCAGAAGTGAAGTAGAGAAACAGCTTGGCAAAAGTATTAAGATACTTCGATTCGATCGGGGTAGTGAATACTTAAGTCAAGAGTTTCAAGATTATCTTAGGGACAATAGGACATTGTCTCAATGGGCTCCGCCATATACACCACAGCATAATAGTGTATCTGAGAGGCGTAACCGAACCTTGATGGACATGGTTAGATCTATGATGAATCATGCAACTCTTCCAAAATCCTTTTAGGGCTATGCGCTTAAGACAGCTGTTTACTTGCTAAACAGAGTCCCGACCAAGGTAGTCTCTACTACTCCATATGAGACGTGGAATAGTAAGAAACCTCATTTATCTCACCTAAAGATATGGGGTTGTCCTGCTTATGTAAAGCGGACTATATCAGATAAATTGGATGCTAAGTCTGATAAATGTCTATTTATTGGATACCCTAAGGAAACGAAGGGTTACCAATTCTATCATCCCTTGGAACAAAAGGTGTTTGTTTCAAGGCATGCTGTATTACTAGAAAAAGAATTTCTTTTACAAGAAAACAGTGGGAGTAACATTGAATTTGAAGAAGTTCAAGAAACTCCAATAGACATTACAGAGACACCTAGTCTAGACCCACAACCAATAACTCATAATGATGAGCTATCAGTTGAACCTAAAACAACACTACTTCTTCATAGGTCTAATAGGACACGCAATATTCCAGAGAGATACGAATTTCTCATAAGTGAATCAAACAACGTGTTACTCATTAGGAATGACGAACCTATCAATTATGAAGATGTTCTGAAAAATTCAGAAAGGGATAAATGGCTTGATGCCATGAAGTCGGAAATGGATTCCATGAACAAAAATCAAGTATGAGACTTGGTTAACCCACCTGAAGGGATTAAGCTCATAGGGTGCAAGTGGGTTTTCAAGAAGAAAACCGACATGGAAGGTAATGTTGTTACCTTTAAGGCTAGATTAGTGGCAAAAGGATATCATCAGAAACAAGGAATTGATTATGACGAAACCTATTCGCCAGTAGCTATGCTTAAATCCATTTGGATGCTCCTGGCCATAGCAGCTCATTATGATTATGAGATATGGCAAATGGATGTGAAAACAGCTTTCCTTAAAGGAAACCTGCTTGAGGATGTATACATGATACAACCTGAAGGTTTCACATCGGTTGATAAAACTAAAGTATGCAAGCTTCGACGATCCATATATGGACTAAAGCAAGCATCCAGGAGCTGGAACATCCGTTTTGATGAGACAATCAAAGAGTTTGATTTCTCACAAAATCCTGACGAACCTTGTGTGTACAAGAAGGTTAGTGGGAGTGCAGTCATATTCCTAGTGTTATATGTCGATGACATATTATTTATAGGAAACGATATATCAGTCTTATAGTTAGTTAAAATTTGATTGTCCAAAACTTTCTCCATGAAAGACCTGGGAGAAGCAACCTATATCCTTGGGATTAGAATCTATAGAGATAGATCAAAATGGTTCCTTGGTCTTTCGCAGTCTACATATATAGACAGAGTGCTAGAAATGTTTAGCATGTCGGAATCCAAGAAAGGTTACCATCCCATCAGGCATGGGATCAACCTTTCGAAGTCTATGTGTCCGCGCATAGAAGACGAGAGGATTTGCATGAATAAGATTCTTTATGCATCCGCGATAGGATCTATCATGTATGCTATGTATGTACTAGGCCCGATGTATCGTATGCTCTAAGCGTCACAAGCAGATACCAGTCTGATCCAGGAATGGATCATTGGGCGGCTGTCAAGACAATCCTCAAGTACTTAAGAAGAACTAAGGATGTGTTCCAAATATATGGAGAAGGTGATATGGTAATACGTGGTATACAGATGCCAGTTTCCAGACAGACAAGGATGACTCCAAATCTCAGTCTGGATACGTATTTATTTTGAATGGAGGCACAATAAATTGGAAGAGTTCCAAGAAAGACACCGTAGCGGATTCTACCACGGAAGCGGAATATATTGCAGCTTCGGAAGCAACAAAGGAAGTGGTCTGGATCAAGAAGTTTATCTCAGAACTTGGTGTGGTTCCAACCATTGATGAAGCAATACCTGTTTATTGCGACAACAATGGAGCTATGGTACAAGCAAAGGAACCAAGGTCTCATTAGCGATCCAAACATGTGCTTCGCCGCTATCATCTGATTAGAGAGATTATAAGTAGGAATGATATACAAATTGAAAAAATTCCCACTGAAAGGAATTTAGCGGATCCTTTAACTAAGGTCTTGCCTCAAAGAAAGTTTGAGGGTCATGTTAGAGCCTGTGGTATTGGATACTGTAGCGATTGACATTAGGCCAAGTGGGAGTTTGTTAGTGATATGAGAAAAGTGTCCTAAGGCAATCGTCTTATGATTGTAATCATTTATTTTAATAAATGAATATTCACTATTTGAGTATACATGTTTATGTATTTGATTGAGATCTTAAACTCATTTACTGAATATCCACAATACAATTCACAGCATGAGAGAATTTGTGATGAATTCACAACTAGTGATTATCTCTACATGTGCAATTGTGAAGTATTGAAATTGTCCCTAGTCGATGAATTGATAAATACAGACACTATCAATTCTGTTGAGACTAGCATGAGTTATTCTCTAATCAGCTGATTCTCACTGGCTGGTGACATTGGGATGTCCAGAGATAAACATGAATGCTAGTTAAGAGAACTAGTTCATTGGAGTGGCTGGCTGTAAAACTTCATATGGTAGTCTACATATAGACATGTCAGTGAAGTTCTTACTGCAGCTTAAGTGCGATGTTCCTTTGACTTGCGGTGTTCAAGTCATCTTGGTCATGGAGACTTATACTTTGACATCTTAAGCAAGCATCTCCAAGGAGGTGTGGACCCAGAATGATTGGGTATAAGCCGAAGTGCCCGAAGATGTTTTAACAGCCTACAAAGGATTCACGACTCCTTGCGAGGAGATGTATACCCAAGGCCTATCGTCGAATTGTTACTCGAAGCCTCTGGCCAGAGCATGATATGTTCAGAGTATGAATCTCTTAGACACATGAGAGTAATTAGAATCCGTGGGACGAGAAAAACGTTACTTGGGCTAGGTGTGACGCAGTCAGCCTAGTGGGGATTGACACACATAGACCATGTCCTGAACCAAGTGGGTATAAGATGGTGAAGAGAATGGAGCACGATTCATTATAGCTGCTAAAGGGTTTCAGAATTGTTTCTGAGGTCAACCGTTGATCTTTCGATTAATTGGGGATCATAATGTACTACTAGGTGCCACTCATGATCGTTCTATAATTGGTTAATTATAGACGACCAACATAAATCGAAAGCCTATTTAGTTACACGCACTACGAGTAATCCGAGGGATTTAAAACGAGTTGAAAATTGGATTTTCCAATCAAGAGATATTAGGTTTGGTTGAGCCAAACGATAAGTCGAATCTGAATTTTTCATAGACGCATCGGAAGCGTAAAATGGCTAAGTCTTTTGAAGAGTTAATAGATGAATTAAATGAGTTTAATTCATTGGGGCGTGGCCTGGATAGGCCGGCTAAAGAGGGTCCCCACCCTCTTTGCTTGGCCGGCCACAACAAAGGGAGGGAACCAAATTGTTTGGTTCAATTTATAAAATAAACCAAGTGTGGTTTGTTTTATAAAATTATGGATAAAATAAATTTTATATAAACCGAGGTTTGGTTTAATTTTCATGGAAATTAAAATGAAGCATGGATTGATTTATTTTATTTTATAAAATTAATCATGGATTGATTTACCATGATAAAGAAATTTATATAAAAAAATTTATATAAAAAATTTATATAAAAAAATTTATTTTTCATGGAAATTAAAATGAACCATGGATTGGTTTATTTTATTTTATAAAATCAATCATGTATTGATTTACCATGATAAAGAACTTTATATAAAGAAATTTATATGATAAATTTTTTATAAAAATTTATTCCATAAGAAAAAAAAGAGACTTGGTTGATTTTTATCATGAATTAAAATATGATTTTAACCATGATATAAAATCAAGACTTGACATGATGGAATAAGTCATAGAAAATTTATATGATAAATTTCTTATGAAAATTTATTCCATAAGAAAAAAAAAGAGATTTGGCGGTTGAGAGACCACTATATAAAGGACCCAAGGCAAGACTTGGAATTCATTCGAAATAATCCAAGTATTCTTGCCTAGGCTCTCTAGCCCTCTCCTCCCTTCTTCCTCTTGGCCGACCACACCTCTTCTCCCTTCTTCGTGCCGCGAGCACAAGGAGAAGCACCGAGGCGACGAAGTTCTTCCGTTGGGACGATCTTCCTCTCCGACCATCATCACCTTGGGATTGGACACAAGTCATCTTCCTCCTTCTCGTCGGAATTGTGATTCCGGCCAACCTTGGTGGTGAGTTTTTCCGATATGATTACTTCTCTCTTGGTTTTCTTGTCGCATTCTCAGAGAATCTAGTAGTTCTCGAGAACACGAAACTCGTGGCTTTGCGAAGTCATCCCGAAGATACTCGACGTGGACGCGAATAGAGGCGGAGCTTCCGAGAGACGCTTACGGTTGGATCTCGCCCCTTCCTTCTAGTTACGCGAGGTAATACGTAAATTAGTTTACGTTTCTGTAAAATTTTAAATATATGATCATGTCTACACAAGATAAGGTTGCATGCTTAGATGTGTGGTTAAATAATTTAAGAAATTATTTATGCTAAACCTTCCGCTGCACGTAATTAATTTTAAAATTACGAACCCGCATCCATGTCAACATGCACCCGGTCCCATCATAAGGCCCAGGCGGACCTCCTGGAGGCCAACCAATCGGCGGTTACCCTGCTTGCCGCTGTGAAGGCTAAGGAAGCGGAACTGGCAGCTTGTCAAAGCAACCTTCTGCAGGGGCGCGCGCATCATGAGGCTCGGTAGGCTAGGGCACAGGTGGCTCGTGACGAGCGCGGGAAGGCGCTAAGTGGAGTTTAGTCGCAACCTTTGGTGCCTGCCTCGTAGGGGTAGACTTAATTTCTTTTTGTTATTCGATGTGTGTAAGGGCCCAACTGTCCGTTACAGATGCTGTTTTCCCTGTTTACTGTCTACTTCTTCTTGTATTTACACTCTTAGGCCCATTTGTTGCCAGAGCATGGGTGGCCAGAATGACGGCGGTGAGGGTCGTTTTCTCCTCGTGGGCAAGGCGGCGTTCACCAAGCTAGGGCCGGGGCGCCTCGCTCACTTGGGCCTTAGACACCGGCGGTGCTTTCTTAGCGCCCCTACTTGAGTGATTTAAAAATAGCTTATCCACAACGGTAGGAGATGGACCTACCATATCTGGATTTCTGAAAACTCCATATGAATAGAGAGGGTAGAGGTAGGAGATGATGTTTTAGGTGTCCAAACATCTATATATTAGATATCACCAATGAAATAGGAGTAGTTTAGAAATATCAGTGAGTTTTAACCAAAACCCACTGATGGACCTCCCATATCTGGATTTCTGAAAACTCCATATGAATAGAGAGGTTAGAGGTAGGAGATGATGTTTTAGGTGTCCAAATATCTATATATTAGATATCACTAATGAAATAGGAGTAGTTTAGAAATATCAGTGAATTTTGACCAAAACCCACTGATGGACCTCCCATATCTGGATTTCTGAAAACTCCATATGAATAGAGAGGTTAGAGGTAGGAGATGATGTTTTAGGTGTCCAAATATCTATATATTAGATATCACCAATGAAATAGGAGTAGTTTAAAAATATCAGTGAATTTTGACCAAAACCCACTGATGGACCTCCCATATATGGATTTCTGAAAACTCCATATGAATAGAGAGGTTAGAGGTAGGAGATGATATTTTAGGTGTCCAAACATCTATATATTAGATATTACCAATCAAATAGGAGTAGTTTAGAAATATCAGTTGTTTTGACCAAAACCCACTGATGGACATCACATCTATATTCAGACCCTCCAAGCATGACTTCAGACCCTGCGTTTTAATCTGAAATTAAGTGTTTTGATAGATTTTTTTATATATTAATATATTTTTAAAATAGAAAAAAAATTTGAGTCCACGTCGAGCCTGAATTAATAGATTTCAGGCCCACGTTTTTTTTGATTTCTGCTTTTTTTTACGTTTTTTTATCTCTGCAAACATTTTTTTTTGAATTTTTTTATATATTAATATATTTATTAAATATTATTTAATATATTAATTTCTATTAATCAAATATAAAAATTATTTATTTATATTTTAAAATCACGTTGGATGAGCTATTTTTAACTGAAATATTTTTTTAATTTTTATCTTACATTTTTAGCGCCGATTTCATAATATATTATTTTAAAATAAAAGTTTAAAAAAACACGTGCAGACATCTCGAAATTTGTTACTGAGAGAGAGAAAGAGAAAGACAGCAGTTAGAAGGAGGAGTATATGAGGAAGTTCACATAAAGGTTTGCGCCCTTTAGTAAAATAGAAACCATGGTACGCCCTTTGGTAATTTCTGATTTTTAGGTACGTCCTTTGGTAAATTGCCGTTAAGAATTAGAAACAAAAATCAACAGAAATGAAAAATCACTAAACTACAAACAAAAGTAAATGATAGCAAGGATGAAGCAATACACTAAAAGATGTATGAACATGCTAAACTAAGATTGTGAAGGAGTTCATGGAATCAAAACAAGAAACATTCTAACCTAATCTAATCTACTTGCATTCCAACCAAATAACAACCCATCACTAACATTGAATTGAATTAAAGCATTGCGAGACTTAAATGAACTAAAATGCATTAATTGGAATGAGAAAAGTCTATGTGGAATTCGACCAAATAAGCTGTGTGCACCATCCACTTCAACCCTAATACATGGAAATCTAAAACATGGAACATTGAATCTATTACAATCAACAAACAAGAACTCATTCAAACAATACAATCAATTCAAGTAACAATCAACATGTCAAGAAATGAACCAATGGATCCTAATCGAGATTATGATGTGTTGTGGCCAAATCTGATCGGAGAAGCTGGGGATGGATCTTGCTGTCTAGATCGAAGCAGAGGAGGTGTTGTCCCGAATGTTGAAGCTGGGGATGAAAATATTTTCTCATTGAATTTTTGTCTATGTTTCACTTCCTATGAAAGAAGCAATAGCAAGCAATGTTATTTGTTTTGCCCTCGATTCGAGTAGGAATTGTCTTCTCTTGAAAGGATGCTTATCGTTTTCTATTACTCAGAGAGTCTATACAATAGTAGATTTGACCTTTAAATTTTAAAGACTAACTCTCTAGATAGTAGAGATGGTTTTAAAGAAAGATAAAAAGGAAATTAAGTGGTAAAAGGTGATTCACTCGTCCCAGCGCTCCCGCTAATCCATTCCAAGGCTAACATGGAGGAGATAAATCACGGAGATTACTAATGCGAATACTGTGGCTAACGCATGAGAATGGCGGACACACTTACTATGTTATGTTTTGACCCCTCATACTTGAAGGTGGCAACACCGCACGTGTTAATCATCAGTTCATCAATTTATTAGATGAATTTTTATTTACCCAAACAAATAAGACAAACAAAATTTTGGATGATTTCTCAAACCGCGTATTTCATTTTGTGTATTATCCAAAATATATATCTCCTTTTTGGATTGACCAAATCATGTATCCCTTACCCCCAACTAAGATATCGAAAGGAGCCACATGAATAGACTCAATTATGAGGTCTATGATTAAAACAATAGGAGGAATTGGATTACCTTCCAACGCCATCCGCCTCCATGAATTATATAGCAAATTGCTTCCAACCCTTGTCCAACAATTGTTCCATCAAGATCTTAGGAGGTGGTCAACTAACTAATTTGAAAATATCTAAAACTCCAATGGATTTGTATCTTCCTAGGGAGGGTTTTTTCATGGTGCTCTCTCAAGGAATTAGAAAGAACTTGTTGATAGTTGCTATTACAATCTAGTTTCGAAGGAGATTGTCTTATATGCTGTCCAAGGGTCCATGTTATATAATATCCGAGACTAATTCATACTAAACCTACATACTAAAAGATTCAATAAGGGACAAAATGAACTTTTATAATCAATATCTCCTATCGAAAGATATGGACTAGAGTCTAGAAGAACCTCTTGATTTTCTTTGGAGGTAGGGCGAGTAGGGGGGATCCTTGGCCAAATCGCACCCTAATCGTTGAGTAAATATTCAAACTCAATGAATTTTTTGAAGTTAGATTGACTTTAGATGTCTCCTTGAGGAAATAAACTATTTAAATGTAAACATTCTAGTTGAATAAAAAAGGAACCCTTTCCCTCTCTTTGACATATTTATTAATACATTTTTTTCTTTAGCAAAAACTCATTTTGATTTTTTTTTTGGCAAAATGAAAAAGGCACCTCATATTTTACAAATCATCAAAATAACCTCTATTCCCCCCCCCCCCCCCCCCCCAAAAAAAAAAAACAAAACGGCATCCTCCTATGATACCCTTTGATCCAACGTTGTTATAGAAGTTATCGGATAGCTGCTACAACATGTAAAAGCTACTAGTAGTACAACGTATTTAGGGTGACTGAATAAGTTTAGGATTTTAGATTTATACCATGTAGAAGCTATCGAATAGCTGCTACAACATATAAAAGCTACCAATAGTTACTACAACGTGTTTAGTGCAAATTTATGATTTAGAGTTTAAGATTTCTGAATACTATTATATCAAAATAGCTTCTACAACTATTTTAAAGTTATTTTGATGAAATTTTAATAATTTTAAATAATATTTTGATATAATAGTATTTTGATATCCTAAATTCTAAACTCTAAATCATAAACCTTAAACTCACATGAAACACGTTGAAACAACTACTAGTAATTTTTATATATTGTAGCAACTATCGAGTAGCTTCTACATATTATAGTAGCTATTAAATAGCTTCTACATGCTATAATTCTTAAGAGTAATGATTGGTAGAGTGAATTTGGGAGAGTGAATGAGAGAGTGAATGACGTTCAGCTAATGTGTACATATTCGATCGACGATCGGACACCATCGGCGGCCTCTGATTGTCGTCCCGAATCAAACTATACCTTGGGAGGACGGTGAACTCGTCAGGATCGCCGGCAACGGTGAACCCATCAAAATCGACGGTCAATGATGCGAGATCGCAATTGTGGCGATCCCCGACGGGTTCACCGTGCCCCCAGGGTATAGTTTGGTTCGGGGCGGCGGCCGAAGGCCGCCGGTGGTGTCCGATCGTCGATCGGACGTGTATACAATAACTACCACGTCATTCACTCTCCCATTCACTCTCCCAAATTCACTCTCCCTATCATCACTCAATTCTTAAATCTTAAATTTATCATAAACACGTTATAGTAGCTAACGAGTATCTTTTATACGTTATAGTAACTACTAGATAACTTTTACACGATATAAAATCTAAATCCTAAATCTTAAACTCACTTTAAACACGTTGTAGTAATTACTGGTAGTTTCTACATGTTATAGCAGCGTCTCTACAAGTAATAACAACTACTTGATAGTTTTACACATTGTAGTAGCTATTAAGTAGTTTTTACACATTGTAGTAGCTACCTGATAACTTTTATAACAAGGTCAAAGGATATTTTTCAAGATAAAATCATGAAAGAGATATCATTTGATTTTCTTTTGGAAAAAAGGATGTCCATGTTTCTCTTAATTTGAGGCGTCATTTTGATTTTTATCCTATTTTTTTAAAGTCAAAATGACAATTCTATTCAATCAAGAATCTCAGCCCTTTTAATGTATCATGATCATTGGATAAGAAAGGTTTTAATTTTTTAATAGTTGGTGGAAAATTTTTATAGATAAGGTCGTTTACCTGAGATTAACCTGACAATAAGAACGGGGTACTTTTATCAAACAAAAATAAGTTTCAATTTATTTAAATAATATATATATATATATATATATTTTAAATAAAAAAATCACATTATGAATTGACTTCTTTGTAATAATAATAATAATAATAATAATAAAAAGGTGATAAACGTAATTTAAGTATTTAAGCACAAAACCCTTCCCCGACCCATTTCCATGTACCTCAACTTCCGCGA
>JAGFNQ010000273.1:0-25426 GCA_024364735.1 Boesenbergia rotunda | reverse complement strand
ACCACTGTTGGGACCGGGTGCATGTCGACAAGGATACGAGTTCGTAAAATTCAAAATTTTTCCATGCAGCGGAAGAGTTTGCATAAAATAATTTCCTAAATTATTTTTAACTTCGTATCTAGCATGCAACCTTACATTGTGTTGACATAATCATAAAATAAAACTTTGCGGAAAAGTAAACAAATTTACCAAGTACCTCTCGTATCTCGAAGTAAGGGACGAGATCCAACCGTAGCGTCCCTTGGAAGCTCCGCCTCTATTCGCGTCCACGCCGAGTTCTCTTCGGGATGACTTCACAAAGTCACGAGTTTTGTGCCGACGAGAACTACTAGATTCTCGGAAGGCACAACTAGATGAACAAGAGAGGAAAGATATGAAACTAACCAACGAAGTAACGGAATCGAATTCCGAGAAGAGAGGAGTCGCTATCCGCTTCTTCTTCTTCGTGTTCGGGTTCTCCTTCTTCTTCTTGAAGCTCACGGCCTCCACCACCTTGGATGTAGGTTGGGCGCTGGCCCTAGGGGAGCTAGGGTGGCCGCCGGCCCTAAGGGAAGAGAGGGAGAGAGAGGAGAGATTAAGAGAGAGAGGGAGAGAATTATTAATCTCTTAATTAGGAATAAGGGCTAGCCTTTGGTTCCTTTATATAGTAGCAACTCCTTTGCTAAGTCTCCCTCTAAACCGAATTAACGGAATTAACGGAATTAGTTATAAGAAATTTATCTTATAAATTTTCTTATTAATTATTCCGTTTAAACCGAGTCTTTATTATAAACTAATTTATAATAAAACTAATTCTTCTTCTCTTTAAATTATGGAATAAATTTTTATAAGAAATTTATAAACTTCTTTATTATGGAAAAATCAATTCATAATTGATTTTATAAAATTAAAATAAACCAATTCATGGATTATTTTAATCTTCCATAAAAGAATAAATTTCTATAAATTTTATTTATATAAATTTCTTTATACAAATTTATTTATCCATAATTTATAAAACAAATCGCGCTAGATTTATTTTATTAATTAAACCAAAATTAATTGGTTTTCTCCTCTTATTGTGGCCGGCCACCAAAGGGGGTTTTGGCACCCTCTTTGGCCGGCCAAACCAACCCGAACCGCCGCGAATTAAACTCATTTAATTCGCCCAAAAAGCCTTCAAAAGACTTAGCCATTTTTAGCTTCCATTGCGCCTCTGACTAACTCAGATTCGACTTATTTCTCTTGATCGGAAAATCCAATTTTCAACTCGTTTTAAATCCCTCGGATTACTCGTAGTGCGTGTGACTAAATAGGCTTTCGATTTATGTTGGCCGTCTATAATTAACTCATTAATTATAGAACGATCATGAGTGGCACCTAGTAGTGCATCATGATCCCCAATTAATCGAAAGATCAACGGTTTGACCTCAGAAGAAATTATTCTGAAACCCTTCAGCAGCTCTAATGAATCGTGCCTCATTCCCTTCACCACCTTATACCCACTTGGTTCCGGACACGGTCTATGGTGTCAGTCCCCACTAGGCTGATTACGTCACACCTAGCCCAAGTAGTGTCTTTTTCGTCCTTTGGATTTCTAATTACTCTCATGTATTTAAGAGACTTGCACTCTTAACATGATATGCTCTGGCCAGAGGCTTTGAGTAACAATCCGACGATAGGCCTGGGTATACATCTCCTCGCAAGGAGTGGTGAATCCTTTGTAGGCTGTTCAAACATCTTCGGGCACTTCGGCTTATACCCGATCATCCTGGGTCCACACCTCCTTGGAGATGCTTGCTTAAGATGTCAAAGTATAAGTCTCCATGACCAAGATGACTTGAACACCGCAAGTCAAAGGAACATCGCACTTAAGCCGCAGTAAGATCTTCATTGACATATCTATATGTAAATTCCCATATGAAGTCTTACAGCTAGTCACTCCAATGAACTAGTTCCCTTAACTAGCATCCATGTTTATCTCCGGACATCCCAATGTCACCAGCCAGTGAGAATGAGCTGAATAGAGAATAACCCATGCTAGTCTCAACAGAATTGATAATGTTCGTATTTATCAATTCATCGACTAGGGATATTTCCAACAATTCACATTTGCACATTTAGAGATAATCACTAGTTGTGATCCCATCACAAATTCTCTTATGCTGTGAATTGTATGGCGGACATTCAGTATATGAGTTTAAGATCCCAATCAAATACAAACATGTATACTCAAATAGTGAATTATCATTTATTAAATAAATGTTTACAATCATAAGGCGATTGCCTTAGGACACTTCTCTCATATCACTAACAGATTCCCCTATGATTCTAAATTTGAAAAACTTGATTGAGAATCCCTAAACTTAAAATCGGGTTGTCTAACAACAAAAAGGGGGAGATTGTTGATGCAGTCTGGCCCTGATTGTTGTTTTGGTGTTGACACCGATTTTGGTTTAGGTGGATGATTATTGATTATGATTAAGTCCTGATCGGGGATCAGGCATGGTATGGAAAATCCTAGCTTGGAGGGCTAGGTGTTGGAAAATCCTAACCTGGAAGGTTAGGTGTTGAAAATCCTAACTTGGAGGGCTAGGTGTGTGAAAAGTCCTAATTCGGAAGAGGTGGGTGAAAAGTCCTGGCTTGGAGGGCTAGGTGAAAAGTCCTAACTTGGAGGGTTAGGTGCAAATTTCCATCTTGGAGAATTAGGTAAAAAAGTCCTGGCTTGGAGGGTCAGGTCCTAGCTTGGAGGGCTAGGTTTGGAAAGTCCTAATCCGGAAGAGTTGGGTGAAAAATCCTAGCTTGGAGGGCTAGGTGAAAAGTCCTGGCTTGGAGGGCCAGGTGAAAAGTCCTAACTTGGAGGGTTAGGTGCAAATTCCCAACTTGGAGGGTTAGGTGAAAATTCCTTAGCTTGGAGGGCTAAGGTGAATGAAAACTTAGCTTGGAGGGCTAAGTTTGAGTCCCTGGATCGGTCTGGTGATCGATCAGGGAGTTGGCACGGTGCTCCTTCGTGGATCGGTCTGGTGACCGATCCAGCGATGACTGATCGGTCTGGTGACCGATCAGGGAGTATGCGTTTCACCCACTGCTTAGCTCCTGATCGGTCTGGTGACCGATCAGGGAGCGAACAGTGAGGTTGAGTTCCCTTGCTGATCTGCTCCTGATCGGTCTGGTGACCGATCAGGATCATTGTGCAGATCGTTCTGGTGACCGATCAGGAGGTTGCCTGATCGGTCCGGTGACCGATCAGGAGGTCTGGACTGCGAAGCTCAGAAATCGCCCTTTAAAGGGGTGGATCGGTCGGGTGATCGATCCACAATCTGAGATCGGTCTGGTGATCGATCCAGGAGAGTCCAAAGAAATCGCGATTTCTAATCGAGCGTTGGGGACCGATCATGACGGAGCCTGATCGGTCTGGACCCAGCCTGATCGGTCTGGTGACCGATCAGGAGGCGCTCTGATCGGTCCGGTGACCGATCACTTTAATTCAAATTGCACTGTCAGACACTTTGATCGCGTCTGAACGTATCCGATTCGCTGCTACTTACATCTGATACTTGATTTACTGTGTGATACACTGGTCTAACACTCTAATTAAGCTGCAGGTGACAGGGGAGGATTCAAACACTCAAGGAGAAGTCAATGGAGGCTTTCGTTGGAGCAGGTTTGTCCGATTCTCCATTTCAGGCTGCAACGGCTGGGACTGCAGACTGGGTTGCCGACTGGGGCTTGGCTGAGGGGATCTCAGGAAGACCAGAGAGGGCTCAGTGGTAACTGGTGTTGGCAGTGAGGTAGCTGGAGGCTGCAGGGGATGTTGTCACCTGATGCTGAGTGGAGAAACAAAAGGGCAGAGGAAGGCTTCGTTGAAGCAGAGTTCGTGAACTAGTGTTCTTGTTGCGCCTTGTGTTCTCCACAACTTGCTTGCTGTGTTTCTGAAGTCTTCATCACTTTGAGTAAGCAACTGCAATCGAGAAGCAACCAACTCTTACGTAAGTGCTGGGAGGAAAGAACAAGGAGCTTGGAGTCCAACAGTGAGAAGACACGAAGGAGGGAGTCCTTGCGTGAGATCGTCGCTGGGTGGAGCTCGGGATAAGCTCGCTGTGCTCTTGTCCTTGCTAGGTGCTGAGTAAGAGTATTCTCTGTGTTTCATTAAGCTTAAATCTATATTCTTGTTTGAAACGCTATGGAGAGGTTTCTCCACCGAGAAGGAGGTTGTGTTATATCCGGTGAACACCGGGGCTTTATCTGCCGACGATCAAGGGATCGCCCACCTTAAGGGCACGCCAAGGAGTAGGGGCAAGTTATCCCCGAACCTTGTAAACACTCTTGTTAGCGATCTTGGTAGCTGTCTTTGTTTGCTTTCATTTCTGTTTTTAGTTTACTGCACTGCTTCGTTTTCCTTTGCTTCTTCCGCTGTGCTACTGATAAGTTGAGTGCAGAAATCTTGATAAGTGCCAAAGATAAAAGAGATTGGCTATATTCACCCCCCCTCTCTAGCCATCCGGTTTCCAACAAGGAGGAGCTAGAGATCGCCAAAGCTCAGATCGCCGCTGCCGATGCCGAGGTGGTCCGAGCGCAAGAGCGGGTGATCTAGGTCGAACAAGCTCACCTCTACGATCGCGAGCGCAAGGGCAAGTTGCAAACGGAACTCCTGAGAGCCAGGTCATATCTCAACTGGGCCAAAGAGGAGATTTCACCCCTTCGGGCGCAGCTGGCGGCTGAGAAGCGCAAGACAGATTCACTTAGGAACCAACTTCAGGATTTGCGGGGCCTTCGTCCAGCTTGGCACGCGGCTCAGGTAGAACTAGGGGAACTTCGTGAACAGCAGGAGTCCTGGGCTGCCCTACAGGTTGAGCTAGCGGAGCTGCGCGCCTATAAAGAGGCTGAAGCGGGTCGATTGGAGGCCCACCGATTGGCGTGTCTGAATGCTCCGACCCATACTGCCGAGATCTCCCGGTGGTTCATGGATGTGATGATGCAACATGGCCTTAACGTAGTTCGCCAACTTAGGCTTGGTGGATATTTACCCCCTGATATGCCCCCGATGCAGTTCGGCTCCCCAACCTGTGCAAGGACCTGCCCAACGTGGTCGATCGGCCCTTCAAGTGAGGCGAGTGTCTCTACATTTCCTATTTTCTGTGTGCAATGGGCTTCCTGCCCTGATTTTTGTAAAACGCCCAAGCCTTTAAGTGTGACTTTCCTTGTTGCTTGCTCGAGTTGTGTTTCCTTTCGATCGTGGTGGGTGTGCGGGTGAGTCAAGCGCAACAATTATCGAAGAGCACAATTCCAGGCCGCAGGAGGGATGTCCCCTTGCTAGTGCCTATTGGCGAGGGTCGTTGGCCTTTGCGGGGTGTGCATGGGACCTCGGTTTGTGTCCTAGCGCGAGGGTCCGGTCCTTTGATCAGAGCCGATGGCGGAGAGGCCCAGAGGTAAGTAGCCTACGGGAGCTTTGCCCTCTTGGCCGAGTGGGACCCGGGGAGCGTGGGCCGCCACGCGTCCGCCCGGGGCTCGAGCCAAGGGATTTGCGGGAGCTGGCCCGTGAGAGTCTTGGCCTCTTGGCCGAGTGGGACCCGGGGAGCGTGGGGCGCCACGCGTTCGCTCGGGGCTCGAGCCAAGGAATTAGCGGGAGCTGGCCCGTGAGAGTTGTGGTTATCCTTATTTCCTCCTCGTTCGAGTAATTAGGCTGACGATTTAGCTATCTTCCTTCCGAACACCTGGCTCATTTAGGGCTACGTGTCTCACAATTATGGGCTCTTCAGGTGCCAGCCTATCGCCCTTCTGTCTTGGGCAGCGAAACGGTCCTTCGCTGTCTTTTTGTATTTCCTGTCCATGCCTCTTTGCCTGGCCGTAGGATTGGCCATCACCCACGACCTTTTCACCAACGACTGTGATTAATTACTGTCCCCTATATAGACTACGACAATTGTCTCCTTTCATCGCCTTTGTCTTTCCTTCATACCCACTCGTCTCCCCCTTTTTCCACCCACCGTCTCCCCCCTTTTCGACCCACCGTCTCCCCTAGTGTCCCAGCGCTCTCTCCAGGATGTTGCGAGGCTTCCTCATGACGGAGGCTAAAGAGAGGTCGCCTGCATATAGGGCGGCGATGGTCGTCCTGCTTTCGGAGCCTATCCCTGTTCCCTCCGGTACCGCTCCGCCAGTTACCCTGACATCTCCTTCTCCGGCATCGAACCCTACCGCCACCTCATCCGCAGATAGGGGCGAGGTGTTAGGGGAGGAGGTGCTAGATTCTGATATCGAGGTATTACCCTCAGATCCTTCCACCCGAGGGCCCCATCGTCACTCAGACCGGTCCCGCGACTGCTTGCCTTCCTCCGGCATTGCGCCCGCCCCTTCTCGAGAGCTTCCCTCTTCTTCTGCTGTGGCGAGCCCGCTTGCTCCTCCGGTGGCGCCGCTGGTTGTCCTTGCACCCCTCGATGCCAGGGACACCCTGCCCGCAGCCCCTTCACACCAACTTGCTCCTCCAGGCGAGCCGGAGGGCCGACCTCACCTTGCCCTTCTGCCCGGGGCTCCTGCTTCCTTTGGGCCCACACCGCTTGCCCCTGTCTCCTCAGCCCTGGGGCCTGGTCACTCCTCCGTCCCCCTTGTCTCCGCTGGCTCGACTGGCGGGGTGTCTGTTGCCCCCTCTCCTTCCGTTCCCGATCAGACCCCGGATTTCCGCCCGATACATCTCGTTCTTCCCTCACGAGCGGATCCCTCTATTGCCTATGAATTTCCGGATCCCGAGCTGCTAGGATCAGCTAGGGTGGTTTACTTACACGCTCCCCTCAGCGACCACTTGTACCAAGGTCTTCGGTCCTTCGACCGTCAGGACCCTATTGCCCGCATCGATGGCCTGGTTGCGGACGCCTGTCGGGTATGTCCCTCTGATATCCCCTGCTTACTCGGCCTTTTTCCTGACTAACCCTTTGCTTCTTTTGCAGTTGACCGGGGCCCTATATGACATGGGTGTTTCCTTCGCCGCCCAGAATCGATCCCTTTGTCAGTTGGAGTCCCGGCGGGGGGCGCTAGAAGCCCAGCTTCGCTGCACACAGCCACAGCCGAATGAGGAAGCCTGGGAGGCGCTGCGTTCTGAGAACGCGGTCCTTCAGGGGCGGGCCGCCTATGCTGAGGCATAGCTTCGAGATCGTCTGGTGGAGCTAAGCGCATCTCGGGCCTCCAATGCCCAACTGCGTCAACAACTAGCTCATTTGGAGTCAAGCGAGCACCAAGCCCGGACTCGGGAACTTCAGGCATGTTCCACGTTGGCTAAGGCCCAGGCGGACCTCTTGGAGGCCAATCAATCGGTTGCTACGCTGCTCGCCGCTTTGAAGGCCAAGGAAGAGGAACTGGTGGCTTGTCAAAGCAACCTTCTGCAGAGGCGCGAGCATCATGAGGCTCGGAAGACTAGGGCATAGGCGGCTCGTGACGGGCGCGGGAAGGCGCCAAGTGGAGTTTCATCGCAACCTTCGGTGCCTGCCCCGTAGGGGTAGACTTAATCTCCTTTTGTTATCCGATGTGGGCGAGGGCCCAACTGTCCGTTGCAGATGTTGTTTTCCCCTTTTTACTGTCTACTTCTTCTTGTATTTGCACTCTTAGGCATATTTGTTGCTAGGGCGTGGGTGGTCCAAATGATGGCGGTGATGGCCGTTCTCTCCTCGTGGGGGAGGCAGCGTCCACCAAGCTAAGGTCGGGTTGCCTCGACCACTTGGGACTTAGACACCGGCAATGCTTTCTTAGCGCCCCCTACTCGAGTGGGCCCGGAGGGCATCTCCAGCTTAAGCTGGTCCCTTGGACCATCCTAGAGCCCGATGAAGTGTGCCGAGTTAAAGGATTGTAGCTTAAGGAGGTTTGGCTGCCCCCCCCCCCCCCCCCCCCAGCCCGCTTGATGCGCCCTGGGGAGGTAGTGCCTTTTAGTTGAGGGCCGAACCAGGAGCCAGCCCGATTTTCGCCAGGTTTGCGAGGCGAGTATAAGAGTGATCAGAAGGAGCCTTTAAGGATGACCATTGCTGAGTACGCTGCTTTCTGGCCGAGGTGTTCTTGCAGGTGCCGATCGGGAAAGAGTCGCGGAGAGCAGGAATAAGATTACTTAGTTGGGTGTCATTTTAGGAAGCCTAGACCGTCGGGCCCCCGTCCGAGAACCGCTGAACAAGAGCTTTGCACAAGGCAAGGATGAGGCCGCTCGGTCGGGTGACCTCTCTAGCAGCATGGACCGTCATGCCGCTGCTCGAGACCCGATCCGGGGGAGAAAGGCTTGCGCGGAGCAAGAAGGAGGCCGCTCGATCGGGTGACCTCTCGGGTAGCATGGACCGTCATGCCTCTGCCCGAGAGCCGATCCGGGGGAGAAAGGCTTTCGCCGAGGCTTCCCGGTCGAGGGCATCTCAGGGAGCGTGGGCCGCCACGCGTCGCCTGACAGGGAGCGTGGGCCGCCATGTGCCGCCTAAGAGCCTCGCCGAGGCTTCTCGGTCGAGGGCATCTCAGGGAGCGTGGGCCGCCACGCGCCGCCTAAGAGCCTCGCCGAGGCTTCCCGGTCGAGGGCATCTCAGGGAGCTTAGGCCGCCACGCGCCGCCTGAGAGCCTCGCCGAGGCTTCCCGGTCGAGGGCATCTCAGGGAGCGTGGGTCGCCACGCGCCGCCTAAGAGCCTCGCCGAGGCTTCCCGGTCGAGGGCATCTCAGGGAGCGTGGGCCGCCAAGCGCCGCTTGAGATCCTCGCCGAGGCTTCCCGGTCGAGGGCATCTCAGGGAGCGTGGGCCGTCACACGCCGCCTGAGAGCCTCGCCGAGGCTTCCCGGTCGAGGGCATCTCAGGAAGCGTGGGCCGCCACGCGCCGCCTGAGAGTCTCGCCAAGAGAAATGAAGACGCAGCTGTATCCCTAGAAAACCATCCGCGAGGGGCGCACAGAATAGATGAGATACGTCCAGAAGACCCGAGTTCAGACATGCGGCGAGTATATAGAGCATATCCAGATGTCATACACGCGGTGCGTAAATAAGCCATATCCTGAAGGCCAGGCCATAGAAATGCATAGAACGTATGAGGTATCTCGAAGGTCAGATATCAGATGCACGGAAAGCGTAACATACATCCTTTCCTTTATCCAACGGGCCTTCTCCGCCTTGTTATAGAAAGAACAGATCGAGCGCTGTCCTGAGGAGATTTGCAATAAGGCCTCCGGTGTGTTGATGACTCCCCTGGAGCAGAACGAAGAGAGGCTCACATTTCTCCGAGAGCGCTAACCGTCAGAACCGGATGGATCCCCCATCTCCCCTTCCGATCAGGCTGCTGGTGTGCCCTCCTTCTAGCGCCAAATTTGATCCTGTCGCGAAGGGGGGTGGCAGTCCCATGGGCCGGACGGGCCTCCCGGGTGGCACGAGCCGATGAGGAGGCCGATTGATGCTCGCACCTTGCCACGTTCCTGCAAGACAAAGGCCGTCAGCAAACCCGCCGGGGAAATCCCCGGTCAGGCACTCCGACGGTCAAGTCAGTCTCCATGGGCAGATTAGGAGAAACTGAATGGAAATGAAGCAGGGGATGCGAGAACTCGCGCGTGCGTACCTGCGGTAGGGGGAGTGCCAAGCTTATATAACCGGGGGAGCTGACAACCCTTGTTCGTATTGACGAGACAAGAGCGTGGTAGTTGTCAACCCATAGGGAGCATGGCGGAATGGCGCGGCGCGGCGCGGGGTGCTCGAGCAGTACGAGAGTACTGAAGGCGCAATACGGGGGTACTGGATGGGCGGATTAACCACTTAGCGATGTCAGAGATGAATAAGGTATGAGGAGCCCCGTTTGCAGCGTCTTACCCTGGATATGGTGATGTAGGGGGGGGGTAGGGACGAGACAGCCTGTACCCCAAGCGCCGACCGACGGGCCCGAATGATGAGGGTCGAGTCGGGCAATGGTCAGGGAGCGTGGACAACCACGCGTCCGACTGGTAGAGAGAGAGCGCAGGGTACGCCTCGGGTCGGGGGTTGCCATGAGATGTTTATTGGTGGTGCCAGACCCTGCTCTGGGTCGGGATAAAGCCGAAGAACACGGGCGACCAAGCATTTATCTGGTCGGATGGCTGAAAGGTGGTCCGGCTGCCCTCGTCGATGGTCCGATAGACCTCATCCCCCCTCCTTCCTTTGGAGGGTTTTACGGGCGCGGGGACCTACCCGTCTATCTGGCTGTTGACCTGTCCTCTAGGCCTTCTTGGCGCCAGGCTGGCCGGTGGGCCCGGCCTCGCCCACGGGTAGGGGTATAGGCCGGGATCAACTAGCAATAATGTTAATTTTTAAAAATCAATACACAGTTTAACATAATAATACCACAACTTAAATTTTGATTTTAATCCAAACTTATTAATGGATTTAGAGAATTTAAATTTTTAAAAAATTAATATAAATAGTGTTCATTTTTATTTTTGACATTTCTACGATAAATTATATGAATATATTAATTATCTTAAAATTATAAATTTTGAAATTTTATGATCATGGTTGTTAACGACTTCAAGCCATATAGACTCCGATAGATTTTTGAAATCTATTGCATTAAAAATTGACAAGTAATGAAAAAATATGAGTGTAAAGAATGTAGATGTGATGAGTAAACTTCATTTTGAGCCTCATAAATGAAATTATAGTCGCGTGTAAGTTAACATACACTCTATTGTTGATTTCGAACGATCAATACCACAGTGATATTAATCTTCTGAAATCAACACCAGGCCTCCGGAGCTATGGTGCAGCGGTAGGACGATTAGTTATTATCTCAGACATCCACGGTTGGATCTCCAGATATGACATATTTGTAAGAATTTTTTCTTCAAATAGGACGCGAACCTTGGGACGCTGGATTTCTAGATCGCCCACTGTGAGTGCTTCCCGATTTATCCTGACGGCAGGTGAAAAATTTCCGTAAGGCCGGACTGATCATACGAAGTTGAAAAAATTTCGTTATTCATTTTTCTTAAATCAACACTAGAATGTTATGTTCTTCTTACCAAGGGTGGTGTTAGTTTCGGATGATCAATACTATATTGATATTGATTTTGAATGGTACTGATCTTTTAAAATTCGGCAATTTACCAAAGAACGTATTTAAAAAATTAGTATTTATCAAAATACATATGGTTTCATTTTTACCAAAGGACACACTCATTTTAGTGAACTTCGTCTTATACCCCTCCTGCTATGTACTGCCTTTCTCTTTCTCTCTCAGTAACAAATTTCGAGACGTCTGCACATGCTTTTTCAGACTTTTATTTTAAAATAATATATTATGGAATCGACGCTAAACTAAAAATCGTAAGATAAAAATCGAAAAAAAATTTCAGTTAAAAAATATCTCCTCCAACGTGATTTAAAAATATAAATAAATGATTTTTATATTTGATTAATAGAAATTAATATATTAAATAATATTTAATAAATATATTAATGTATAAAAAATTTTTTGAAAAAAATAGAGCGTGGGCCTGGAATTTTTTATTTCAGGCCCACATTGGGCCTGAAATCTTTTGATTCAGGCCCGACGTGGGCTCAATTTTTTTTTATTTTAAAAATATATTAATATATAAAAAACCTATCAAAACACTTAATTTCAGATTAAAACGTAGGGTCTGAAGTCACGCTAGGAGGGCAGGGCTTGAACACAGATATGTTCAGGCCCTCCAGACCTAAGGAATGTTCAGGACCTCCTTGGGCCTGAACACAATCTTGGATAAATATAAGTAAATTAAATAAAAATATCAATAGTTCTAGTTAGAGTTGAGCTAGGAGATGGTATTTTTGGTGTTCAAACTTCTAATAATTATAAATTATGTTGCAATAGGAGATTTTTAGGTCTATCAGTAGGTTTTCATCAAAACCCACTGATGGACCTAGGATATTTGGATTTCTCAAAATCCAATATCAATAGTTAGAGTTGAGCTAGGAGATGATATTTTTGATGTCCAAACTTCTAATGATTATGAATTATGTTGCAATAAGAGTTTTCTAGGATGAATCAGTGGGTTTCGGTGAAAACTCACTGATAGACCTAGGATACTAATCAGTAACAAATTTGATTAATAGAACGTGATTTAAAAATATAAATAAATGATTTTTATATTTGATTAATAGAAATTAATATATTAAATAATATTTAATAAATATATTAATGTATAAAAAAATTTTTGAAAAAAAATAGATCGTGGTCCTGAAATCTATTGATTTTAGGTCCACGCTAGGCCTGAAATCAATAGATTTCAGGCCCACGCTGGGCCTGAAATATTTTTATTTCAGACACAGCGTGGGCCTGAAATTTTTTATTTCAGGCCCACGTAGGGCCTGAAATCTTTTGATTCAGGCCCGACGTGAACTTAAATTTTTTTTCTATTTTAAAAATATATTAATATATAAAAAAACCTATCAAAACACTTAATTTCATATTAAAACGTAGGGTCTGAATTCACGCTAGGAGGGCCTGAACACAGATGTGTTGAGGCCCTCCAGGCCTAAGGAATGTTCACGTTCTATTTTTTTCAAAATTTTTTTATATATTAATATATTTATTAAATATTATTTAATATATTAATATTAATCAAATATAAAAATCATTTATTTATATTTTTAAATCACGTTCTATTAATTAAATTTGTTACTGATTAGTATCCTAGGTTCATCAGTGAGTTTTCACCGAAACCCACTGATTTATTCTAGAAAACTCCTATTGCAACATAATTCATAATCATTAGAAGTTTAGACACCAAAAATACCATCTCCTAGCTCAACTCTAACTATTGATATTGGATTTTAAGAAATCCAAATATCCTAGGTCCATCAGTGGGTTTTGATAAAAACCCACTGATAGACCTAAAAATCTACTATTACAACATAATTTATAATCATTAGAAGTTTGGACACCAAAAATACCATCTCTTAGCTCAACTCTAACTATAACTATTGATATTTTTATTTAATTTACTTATATTTATCCAAGATTGTGTTCAGGCCCAAGGAGGGCCTGAACATTCCTTAGGCCTGGAGGGCTTGAACACATCTGTGTTCAGGCCTTGCCCTCCTTGCATGACTTCAGACCATTCGTTTTAATCTGAAATTAAGTGTTTTGATAGGGTTTTTTTTATATATTAATATTTTTTTAAAATAGAAAAAAAAAATTTGAGTCCATGTCGGGCCTGAATCAAAAGATTTCAGGCCCAACGTGGGTCTGAAATAAAAAATTTCAGGCCCCACGTGGGTCTGAAATAAAAAATTTCAGGCCCACGCTCTATTTTTTTCTAAATTTTTTTATACATTAATATATTTATTAAATATTATTTAATATATTAATTTCTATTAATCAAATATAAAAATTATTTATTTATATTTTTAAATCACTTTGGATGAGATATTTTTTAACTGAAATAATTTTTCAATTTTTATCTTACATTTTTTAGTTTAGCGTCAATTCCATAATATATTATTTTAAAATAAAAGTCTGAAAAAGCATGTGCAGACGTCTCGAAATTTGTTACTGAGAGAATAAGAAAAAGACAGTACATAGCAGGAGGGGTATAAGAGAAAGTTCACTAAAATGAGTATGCCCTTTGGTGAAAATGAAACTATGATACGTCTTTTGATAAACACCAATTCTTAAGTACGTCCTTTGATAAATTAACGTTTAAAATTAGTACCAGAGGGTTATATTCTTCTCACAGGGATGACGTTGGATTCGAATATCAAAATATAATAAAAATATCCGGAGCTTCCGGAAAATCCTAAATGATATTTTCTTGGATTCGGAATTAGAATGTTATGAGTTCATTCGGTAGTAGATATAAATATCTAAACGAGCTCAGGTTTAGAGGGTAGAACGTCTCATTTTGATATTCGAATAAAAATTAAAATCTCCAAAAGTTTAATGTAGTGTTCCCACATCAATAAGTTCAGAATGCGATCTTCTACCCGCACTCGTTCGCCGACAAAGGCGGGGCGCAACTCTTTGTGCCCACGGGGAAGTGGCTGACGGGGAGTTTTAATCTCATCAGCCATCTCAGTCTCTCAGTTGACAAGGATGCATCGGACTTCAATCAAGTCAGCTGTTCTCATGAGGTTGGCATTTTCCAAAAGATCTTCGGAAGAGGTCCTCTTCGAAAGACTCAAGGAAAATGTTAGAAAGGGGCCAGACGAGTTTTGGCAAAACCCCTGCAACGCTCAAGTCCGACACTCTTTGTTCCAAAGGATACACCTCTTACTTTCCTTGCAGAGAGACACCTCTTTTAGTGATCGACGCTTCAACAACCACATCCCCCGGTGATCGACGACGCTTCAGCAACTATCAAGTCAAATCAGAGTTCCAATTTGGGCAGGTCAAATTTGGATGCGACTCGAACGAAATTGACTCGAGGTCTGCTATCATGAGTCGATTGATTCAAACTCAGTCTGATTAGACCCGAACTCAACTTGACTCGTGCTCGTTTTGACTTTTGACTTGATTTCTCCACCATATCAGAACAGTTAATGCCCGAGGCAGTGTGTCTGATTCAAGAACCACACTCTGGACTACACTCGACCGGTATCGTAACTGATTTTGCTGGATTAACAGCCAAGTCCTCACGCACAATGTCACAATCAATCAAACCTCGGAGTTGGTTGCGGGCAGTGCTGTTTTTCAGATGGAAAATCAAGTGGAAAGGACTCGAGGAAAAAAAAAATAAACATGACGGACGAACACAGACAATGCATTCTATCTGAGATTCAAATCCTGCTCACTGCAAACAAATTATCATGTCTTTATTATCTGTCTGGAAAGGACACGAGAGACTCGTCGTCGAGTGAATGAATGAGCGACTAAGAACAAAGCTCAAGCCAAGTGTAATAAGTATCTTCACCACCGTGGTCTATTCTTACTTTTTAATGTCGCTCTAACTGACAAATCCAACCGACACCGCCAACTTAACAAAGTTCCAAAAACAAACGGGCGGAAAAAAAAATTGCAATCATGAAGGGAAAATTTCACTCCGGCCCATGTTTGTAGATTTTGCATTCCAGCTTTCAAACTTCAACATATTGCAATTGTTTGTATGTTTCGAGATGTGTGAAATGCCTCTTAAGGTTTGGTAGAAAGAAAAGTTAAAAGGCTTTTTATGATTATAATAAGCGCTTTTTAAAAAGGAAAAGTCGCAAATTATAATAAAACTTTCGCAAAGAATACTCGGGGGCATTTTGTTATTTTTTTATTAAGATTATTTTATAACTTAAAATTTTTATTTAAATAACTCGTGGGGGGCATTTGGTTAATAAAATAAAATTTTTAAGGCATTTTAAAAGATAAAAGTATCTTGGGGAATGTACTGGTACCGGTTAACTTATTGTGTTCCCTCTCTTCCCGCCGCAGCGTTACTAGTCCCGTGCTCAACCTTTCCTCCGCCGCGAAACCCAGGAAGGTCAGCGCTTCTCGAGCAAGAAAGGCGGCGCTTTTCTGGTGTTGTCGAAGGTGCTTTGGTAGCCTCGAAATGCCCTGCCTTTGTGATTTGAACCCCCTTCGAGTCCTCCCGTTTCTGTTTTTTTTTCCTTCAGGTTCCCGAAGAACTCAGATGGAGGTTGCAGGATCGGTTACGCCTGGCCAGGTGCGCTGATTTTTCTTGGTTATCGTGAGTTTTAGAAGTGATTCATAGGCAGTTGAAGAAAAAAATCTGTTTTTTTAAAGGAAAAATGTTGGGATTCTATGCCCGACTCTAGGGTTCTTTGCGATATTTTGTGGTTTAGTCGAATGCTTTGGACACTAGATGATGCGATTTGGGCGTATTCTTTCTGCAGATGGCAGTGCTGATTGGGTTCATTCCCATCCTTTTGTCATGGCTGTATGCTGAAGTGCTAGAGCTCTGGAACAACTCGGGGATTTTGAGAACGCAAGTTGCTTAATAGATTTCAGAATTCAGATTACTCTCATCGATTATCATTTCAGAATTCTGATAATGATCAATTTGTATCACACATTGTTCTATCCTTGATTCTTTTTATCTCCATTTGCTAATTTTAGTGGCAGGCCCGCAAATGGCAATTTCACTGTCCCTGATGACATTTTACTTGGGGGCGAAGCTAAACGCCAATTGTTGGAGGGAGGCCATTCACCTACATCTTCAAGAGCTCACAAACAAAAACCAGGACTTTTCAGGTTTGAATAAAAAATAGCTACCTTTCTCTTAAACCCTATGTTTGTCACTGTCACTCATAAGTACACTTGTTTGATGCCGCTACTTAGGTTTTTCATGATTGACAAGGATTTTCTGATAGAGAACCGATCGATATTAAGAGCCGTGTAAGTATTTGCATCGTATTCTAGCTTAATAGACAGAACTTGCTCAACTGCTGCATTGCTGGTTTTCAGATCAGAATTTGGAGCTTTCTTGGCTTATTTCTACCTATGTGATAGAACTGATCTGTTTGGAGAATCCATAAAGGTTCTGTTTCTTCACTATATACTGAAAATGAATACATTCCAACTTTACACATTTAAAGTTTGTACTTCACAAATTATATGATCTCATGAACCACCCATAACCTCTTGACAATAGAGTGATTACTATACCAATCACATGCTCCTCTAATCCGGCAAAGTTTGCTGGACTGCACTATATTCAGTAATAATATGAAACAAATTCATGCTCCAAAACTCAAAAATTATGTAAGGATATTTGTGGCCTAGCCCACCATTATAACACACTGCTATAGATGAATATCCAGTTGGTTACGGAGCTACCTCTAAATAATTCCAAGGGACATGAACTTATTCCGAATTCAGAATAATTCTCGATTTTCAAATTTCTTCAATCCAAGAGGAATATAATTGAACTTTTTGTCTTTTGCAGAGCTACAACAGGGATCTTTTTCTTTTTCTGTATTTCCTGCTCATCCTTGTTGCCGCAATGACTTCTTTCAAGATCCATCATGACACTTCTCCATTCTCGTCGAAATCAATTCTATATCTCAATAGGCACCAAACCGAGGAATGGAAAGGATGGATGCAAGTAAGATAACAATTCTCTGAGGAAAGCATTTATGTTCCTTGTACTTGGTTCCTATTCAGTTTACTAACACTACAATCTGTTATCCTGGAGAAATTTGGACTCCAGAGAATTTTATGACTCAGATTACTGAGGTTGTGAATAGAACTTAATGCTCTCTTTCCTCTTCAGGTACTCTTTGTGATGTATCATTACTTTAATTCTAAAGAATATTACAATGCCATTCGTGTTTTTATTGCTGCATATGTGTGGATGACTGGATTTGGCAACTTCTCGTATTATTATATCCGGAACGATTTCAGCTTGCCGCGATTTTGCCAGGTGATAACCTTTCAAACAATGTTTCTGTTCTTAGAAACTTCACTTCCAAATCTGAAACTAAAGCTGGAATCTTTTTCCTGTTGAGCAGATGATGTGGCGATTGAATTTTTTTGTGACATTTTGTTGCATCGTTCTTGATAACCACTATATGTTGTATTACATCTGCCCCATGCACACATTTTTCACCCTGATGGTCTACTGCTCGCTTGGAATTCTTAACAAATACAATGGGATTGGATTGGTGATTGCAATCAAAATTGCTACATGCTTCTTGGTGATCGTTATAATGTGGGAGATTCCTCGTGTCTATGATTTTGTTTGGAGCCCTTTTGCTTTTCTCTTAGGTGGGTATCATTAGAACTTGATTCTATCTTGTTTGCTTGATCCCAATGTTTCCAAACTGATAAATATACCTTAAATTTCAGCATACAATGATCCTGATGCCACGAGGCAATACCCACCAATGCATGAATGGAATTTCCGTGCTGGCCTAGATCGTTATATATGGATATTGGGAATGATATATGCCTACTTCCATCCGACTGTAAATTCTTGTTCATATTAGGGAACATGTTGGATTATGGTTGATAATCTGACACCTTATCAATGTTATGACCGTGTGTGTTCTTGATACAGGTAGAAGGATGGTTGGAAAAATTAGAACAAACAGAAGTGAAGCTGAGATTGTTGATCAAAACTTGTATCTTTGCAATCTGCCTTGCGGTATACTTCAAATGCAAGATTTGTTCCTTACTAAATTTCTTTTCACCCCATTTGTGTTTCCAAATTACAGGTTGGTTATCTATGGTATGAGCACATTTACAAGCTTGAAAAGTATACTTACAACCGATACCATCCATATACATCATGGATACCCATCACGTACCATATTCTCTATCTCGTTCCATTTTTTTTTTTTTTATCAATGAATTGTAACTATTGCTGATACAATCATTCTGCAACTATTGGGAAATCAGTGTCTATATCTGCTTGCGGAACATCACTCCGGAATTTCGAAGCTATACCCTTTCGCTCTTCGGGTATTGTTCTCATTCTTTCACAACCATTGCAACTGTTGGTCGATTATATCAGAGACAGGTTAACTGAATATCTTGCTACGATAAGGTGGCTCGGAAAGATGACACTGGAGTTCTACATAACACAGTTTCATATATGGCTAAGGTACAAGCTCCTATATTTTCGTTTGAGTTTGGAAGTGTACATTAACATTTTACATGAAGCTTCCTGGATCGTGGGTGTGACAATGCAGATCAGGGAAGCCCGATGCACAACCCCGAAAACTACTGTCCATCATACCCAACTACCCGATGCTGAACTTTTTGCTCAACACCATCATATTTGTCACTGTAAATAAACATTGAACGCCAAATTATGGAATTAGAGATTGATGGATACATGGAGATCAAATGGGGTATTAACGTGTCATGGAATTTGTCCTGCAGGTTGCCCGCCGAATATTTGATCTGACAAACAAGTTGAAGCTGGCAATTATACCAAACGCGGACAACAAGCAGCTGCTCTTCAACTTGATTTCAGGAGTCATCATCTCTGTCACCCTCTATGCTTTATCATTGGTTATAATCGGTTATAAATAACCAGGTACACATGCTTCAAATCTAAATAAATAAACATCTCTCTGTATCTTGCAGTTGTTTGATATACTACTGTTGTTTCATTTGTCTCTAGATAACGTAGGCACTTGAGTTCTGATTTCTGAATAAGAACTTGAGGGTGGACTCTCCGATAACCAACTACCATAGTTGTTTTGTGAATCAACATTTGATTTGAGGTGTCGATAGTAGTTACTGGCTTGGAGGAGAGTAGATTTTATGTGCAATAAACTGGTGTAAACATGCAAGTATGCACTCTGTTCTGTCCATTTTTACAATAACAAAGTATTGTGTATCAACAGCTCGCCTAGATTTACTGTTTGTTCGATTGACCTTTGATCGATCTGACAAACAGACTTGACCTCCTACTCAATGTCTGGATCAACATGTTCATCGATCTGCTGGTCCACTTATTGGACCAATGATCAGGAATTCATCCATTTCAATCATCAGTTTGATTTTTTAATGGTACCTGATCTAGATTTTGTAGTGTATCTACGGTTCCAAATGGATCTGACCAATTCAACTAGTGAAACTGAAAATATGTAGTTGTTTATCTTTTTTGCAAACACAAGTGCTTACTGAGAAACTTTGTTCTTTGTTCATGAGTATGAATGACACATCAAAAACTGCAACAAGAACAACACTTGATTTTACTGATCAACCCTGTCGGAGTGGAGGTTGTGATAGAACTCAGAAGGAAGCTAATGCTCATATTCTGTGGCAATGTGAAGCAATGTCCACCAGCCTAAAACAACATTACAGGGGGCATTAGCAAATGCGTTGAGGAAACATATGGATGATCAGCAAACTTAAACCTCAGCGAAAAGATGTAAGCAAGACAACTAAAGAACTGAAGGTGAAGAAATTATAATCTTGAGATTACACAGATGTAGAAAAGAAGCTAAAATAAGGCAGAAGCTAGTGATGAATAAGACAATGCACAACTATCACTGCAAAAGAAACGACCTGAGAGATTTGCTCATCTCATTACTGGCAGTAGCAGTTATTCTGGAGCTGCTATAGTGGAGCACTGTTTTATTTGTTTTTTTTTTAAAAAAAAGGTGTTTTTTTAAAAAATTTGCTCAATTATTATTCAGTCAATAGTTATTGTTCAGATGTATGATTCACCATTTCTCTAGTTTGAAACATTGTTGATAAATTTATAAAATAATGATGCATTGCAAAGTGTGTTGAAACGTTGGAAAAACTAAATAAGAGTAGGTGCCCCGTCTAGTGTCGTCTGAAAAAAAAATTAAAAAAAAAACTAAATAAGAGTAGGTTTATATATATGAATCCCATTGGACATTATGACTATCTATTTTATCACCCATTAAAATATTAAAAAACAACTTATTAAATTATTATACTCTTTAAAATTTCACATATGAGCTAGATCAAATTGTTTTGTTTTATTTTTACGATGGTTCATTATAAAATAAATCATCCCGTATAAATAGGCTGGGAGTTGCATTCATTCACAGCTTCTTGATCGTGTGGGGTGTTCAGGATCAGTATATGATTTTTTGTTAAATCGATGAATAATTTAAAGACCTTCGCAGGCGTAGCTAAGTTGATATGTAGATAATAGATTTACATTACATGAGCAAACTTGATAAAATTAATCTAAACTACTGGATCATGATGTATTTAAGTATCCTTTTGATTTAGCCTTTTAAGTATTCTGCCAATGATAAGAAATTTATCATCTTAATTATGATAAAATTGAAGATTTTTAATATTATGAAAGTTAAATTTCTTTCCAGAAACTGTCATATTTTCATTCTTTTATATGAAAAGAACTATGATAGAGAGAATAAAAATGAAAAAGTAAATGGTAAAGTAAATGACGTGATATTTTACATGCATATATCCGATTATCATTTGGACACCATCGGTAGCCATCGGCCGTCGTCCCGAATCAAACTATACCTTTGGGGGGGGCACGGTGAACCCGTCGAAGATCGCTGCATGTAAAATATCATGTCATTTACTCTACCATTCACTCTTTCATTTTTACTCTCCTTATTATTTTTCATATGAAAAATATGGTGGTAGGAGATTTAAAGAGTCTGTATATGATTATATGCCACTTGAAATCAACTTGAAGCTCAGTTTCTTTCGAATTTAGTTCGGCATTTTATCGAACCAAGTTTGAGAAATTAATTATTTATTTATTTATTTTTTGAAGTGTGTGAGTGGGATGTAATCAAATGATAAAACTATATTAGTTATAATAATTTATATTGTTAAAATTTACTTTGGGTGTTTAGTCTAGTGGTATGATTTTCGCTTCGGGTGCGAGAGGTCGTGAGTTCGATTCTCGCAACACCCCGATTTTTTTAATCTCATTTGACGGACCGGATCGTTTCCCTTCCACACGATTCACAATCCCTGAGTTCTCTCCGCTCCCTGCTCTCTTCCTCCATCCGGGCGTCCACTACTTAACTTGCCCCGCACACTGCGTTTCTCCTTCAGGTTCCCCTCGTTCGGCCGTTTCTCGTCTGATTCCCTCCCGCCAACAAGTCCAAGTAAATCCGGACTCCTGCTTTGTCGACTTCGATCGATTGATTCGACGTTTAGCTGGCGGAAATTGTGGCATGGCTCAGGTGCAATCTTTAGGATTCTTTACCTCGCATTTCTTCTTCGTCTTCTTCTTCTGTGTAGTGATCATTTCCTGGTATTTTAGAATTGAGTAGATGACGATTTGTTCTCTACAGTTTATTTCGATTAATCGGCCTTTAGCTGAAAAGGAAATTATGGCGTAGCTCATTGATACTAAAGCTACGATCTTTACTTTTCTCTACTGAAGCGCATTTCATTATTAATTTCTTCTGATTTTGCATCATTACTCATTAGCCATCATTTATTATCATCGGTTATTCATCAGCCTGTTGATGTTCTAAATTCTTAAGAGTATTGGATATATATATATATATATATATATATATATATATATATATATATATATATATATTATATATATATATATATATATATATAGAAAACTGTTATCGTGCGCCCAAATAGTGCGCGCCTGTACGCTCCGTTTTTTTTTATAAATTAACACATTTCCTCTGTTAATTATTTTAATTAAGTTTTATTTTTTTTCCTCTTTCGCTCGCCTCGCTCGTCTTCTTCGTCCGTCTTCTTCCTTGGCGCGACAGCGGGCGACGGCGATGGGCGACTGGCGGCGACGACGGGCGACGTGCGACGGCAACCGGAGTCGGCGACGGCATCCGCAGGCGGCGACGACGGGCGCCGCCGCCTGCGGATGCCGTCGCCGACTCCGGCTGCCGTCGCACGTCGCCCGTCGTCGCCGCCAGTCGCCCGTCACCGTCGCCCGCTGTCGCGCCAAGGAAGAAGACGGATGATCCTGTCGCCGAGCGAAATGGAGCCGCAACCGGATGACGGTGTAGAGAGGAGTGACGTGGATGCCGACGGGATGTCCTCGCTCCAGAATGACTCAGAGAGTGGGGGGGGTCCTCCGACCGAATGGAAGAAGTGGTGGCCTGGTAGATCTCCGACGGGATGACCTGAACCTGCTGGAGAAGATGACCGTTAGCAACCTAGCCGGGAAATGTCCCGGCAAGGCCCTCCGACGGGCAAGTCAGTACTCCGATGAACAAGAAAATAGAGTACTGTAGACAAGAAGCTATGCGCGCGTGTGAGTCTTAATGTGGCCGGGCGGGTTTGACCGACCGGATAAACCGCTATACTTATTCTAACTGGCCGCCTTGTGTCCGACCGACCGGAGGAGACCCTCGGCTCGGCCAGGATGTTTGTCGAGTTGGCTACCCGTACAATGACGTGGACCCTGAAACTGGCCAGGTCGTTTGCCATTCTGGCTGTCCGTACGGTGCCAAAGATAGGGCGGGATCAATAGCCTTCCCCTCAAGTCTAGTCGAAAGAGGCGATCAGTCCGACTGACTGGACTACAAGTGTGAACAACCATTCTGCGGCCGAGCGATTTTGCCCTTTTAATATCCGGCCGACTTAACACGATGCTCAACAGCTGGTGTTGAGTATGCCTGCCTTGTCCGGGCGGAAGAAGATTGTTAGTCGAGAGGGGCGTGGGCCGCCACGCACCTGATTCTTTTTTAGCGAGGTCGTCCGGCTGGACGAAGCATGATGGAAGAGCGTGGGCCGCCACGCGTCCCCGACTAACCATTGACATGGTGAGGGTATCCGAGCGGATGAAGATTTTGACCGGAGGAACGTGGGCTGCCACGCGTCCTCATAAATTGTCCTGCGTAGGCAAAATAGTTATTCCCGACTGAAAGGAGCGTGGGCCGCCACGCGTCCGTATATTGTGAATGCGTCCGACCGGACGAATATTGTTAGTTGATGAGAGATATGCTGGATATGTTTGGGCGGGAGAGCGTTTGCCTTGAGTCGCAAGAAAGGTGGAGTGCCATGCGCCCCCAGACGATTTTCTCGTGATTGCCCGAGTCAGTCAATTAATGGAGACGCGACATTCTAAGTCGAATGAGGTGATGTGACACGCCCGAGGCGACCGGCGCCTTAACGGCATCACCTCCGCTTTAATTATCCGAGCCACGTGGCGCCCGCTGGTTGGCCGACCGGGATGTGATTTCTTTCCATGATTGCGAGCTTTTAATGGCCATTAACGCGCGTAATTCTTTCCGCCACGCGGCAGCTTCTGACTGGCCGACACGACGACGCGCCCTGTCGCCGATGCAGGCGGCGTCAGCACCTGCGGCGCGTCTTTTCGAGGCTGATTCGTGGGACGCTTCAATGGCATGGATGAGGCGATCTCCGTACACGTGTATCGCCATCGGACGGTCTCCCTTCTTTCGGCCTAACTATAAATAGGCCTTCCTCTTCGCCGAAACCCTTATTTGCCTCTCCACTGTTCTCCCTCTAGCTCGGTGCTTCTCGCTGTTCGCCGCCGTCTTCGCGTGTCGCCGTCGCCCTCGTGCTTCTCCGCCGGTTAATCCTTTCCACCACCACCTACGGTCAGATTCTCCCTTTTCTTCCCTTTCTTTCTGCTCCATGGCTGCCTCTACGTGGTATACTTCTGTCGAGTCTTCCCTTCACGACGAGACCGTCTCTGACCTCCGCCTGGCCTACGATGTCCCTGCAAACTACCACATTGCCGTCCCTTCAAAGGCTGACCGACCACACAAGCCCCCGACCGGCTTCTTTGTGTTTTTCCGGGACCAACATATGTCTGGCCTGCGATACCCTCTTCATCCCTTTCTTGTAGACTTCTGTAACTTTTTCCATGTGCCTATCTTCCAGCTCTCTCCCAACGCCATTCGCATATTGTGTAACATAATAGTTCTTTTTACCCTTTACCGAGTCCCCCTCCGACCGGAGGTTCTTTACTTCTTTTACTACCCGAAGAAACAGGAGGTCGGGAATTTCTTTCTCCAAGCCCGGGCTAAATTATCCATAGTGGAGAATATTCCTTCCTCGAATAAGGGATGGAAAACTCATTTCTTTTTCATAAGCCCCCCGACCAGCCCCGGGTTCCCGATCGGATGGATTGAAGACCTGCCCTTTATAGCTCCCTTAAAAAATTTCAAATCCGACCCCTTATTTACCCTGGCTGTTTCTCGACTCGGGGGCCTCCGCTTCGACGGCATGAAACTTCTCAATGACGCCGTCTTGTACATGTTTGGGCTGAGCCGAGTGCCTGCCGCCCTGCCCGGCACCTTCTGTAAGTCATTTTTTGTTTCATACTCCTTTCTCCCTAACTCAATATCCTATGATTTTGCAGCCGAGATGATGTGGGAAGCGGCCCTCGACGAGGCCCTGGGCCTGGCAGACGCAGAGTTAAACGCCCGGGCGGCTGAACAACTACGTCTGCGCCAGGCCGGTCTGCCCGACCAACCTCCGATTCCCGAGAGCGCGGAGCCCGCCCCTCAGGCTCCTGCCCAACCAGCGGCGACTGGTTCTAGGGAGCCGGTCGGCTCATCCAAATCTTCTGCCCATGCAAGATCTTCCGGCAAACAGAAGGTTCAGCCTTCCATGCAGAAGTCCGTGCCTTCCAAGCGGAAGGCCAGTGCTTCTATCCGTATAGAGGAACCGACGGAGGTAGGTCGGTCCTCTTCT
Organism: Boesenbergia rotunda; assembly: GCA_024364735.1. Lineage (NCBI taxonomy): Eukaryota > Viridiplantae > Streptophyta > Magnoliopsida > Zingiberales > Zingiberaceae > Boesenbergia > Boesenbergia rotunda. Next base: position 425 of record JAGFNQ010000273.1, on the reverse strand, counting down.
GATTCTCCCGACCCGCAGCCTTTGAAGAGGCGCCCGAGGACTTCTGCGTCGGGCTCTCAATCACAACCTACAGAGGCAACTGCCAGCCCGGCTAGAGCGAGCCGGTCGGCTGGCGCACCGGATTCGCCTCGCTCGGGAGGACGCCGCTCGCAGCCGTGTGCTTATGGCGTATATCTCCCCTCGGTCGACCCAGCGACCCCTAGTGAAGTCCAGCAGCGGCTTACCCTTTACGGGGAATTGGCGGACTGCTGGGAGCAGGGCATGAGGGAGGGGACTTCCAGGCCCCCGATCCGACTGGCCGACCAGTTCTTTCAGGACGCTACGCATGTAAGTCCGATGCTTTGATGCTTAAATAACTTGCTTCTTTCTAACATTTTTATTGTAGTTTTGGGCCTCCTGCTCGAGCGTCGCCTATTCCTTGGTTA
>JAGFNQ010000272.1:815871-861362 GCA_024364735.1 Boesenbergia rotunda | reverse complement strand
AGGGAGGCGAGAGGAAGGAGGAGGAGGACATGGCATTTTGAAGCTTCGAGATACTTCAAAACAAGTCAAAATGTTCAACTGTCTACTGCTATCTCTTATTAAACAAATAATAATAATAATAATATAAAATTAAAAAAACAAGTTAAAAAATCTTAATTATGAGAAACATTAAATATTCTTTGTATATAAAAAAAACTCTTATCCTAAATTTGTTATCATAGCCACATGTAACTGAGACTGTTTTTTTAGTTTAAATTGATATAAATATCATATATAAAGTTTTTTTATATATATTTTTTTACAAACTTAATCAAAATTATTTAAAAAATACCTCAATAAGATAAAAATTATTTAAACATTATAAATTATCATAGCATTATTTTATTAAGTTAATATGAATTTTTTCTATATATAATATACTTAATTAAGTTGAATTGAATTATTTTAATATTTCATGGCAGCTACAATAATATTAAAGTTTAAAAAATGGAAAATATATTGGGGCGAGGGTTTTGGATTTTAGGGGTCTAAAATTTAAGATTTAATAATTTTTATAATTAGTTTTTTAAAATTTTACTCAAAAATAAAATATAAATTATTGGTAAATAAATTATATAAACATTTTAAAATCCCCTTAATTATCTATATTATTAAAACAATAATTTTTATGTAACTATTTTTTTCTAAATACTCAAATCACGTATCTAACTTTCAAAATAATTAAATTACATACTTTATATCCATTTTATCCCCCTCACTTACACAAGTCGGCTACTATACTACACCAGTTGACTGTGTAATTTTTTAATAAATATTTTTTAAAAAAAAATGTATTTATATTTTAAAAATTATTTCTCTTTGTATATCGTATCAAATTGATGTTTAAAAATATGAATATAATCAAAAAAATAAGACAACACGTAGAAGTTAGTTTCATATTATTTTAAATTCTCTAGATCCATCAACTGATAGATATAAAGAGTTCGGAATGATATTAAATTATGTCATATGTGTTCGTCTAATTCTCCTGATTATATTTATATCCTTAAACATCAATTTGACATAATACTAGAGAGCAATAACTTTTTTTAATACAAATTAGATTTTTTAAATATATTGGTGTTAAAAAAATATTGTTCTCAATATATTGTATCAAACTAATGTTTGAGAACAAGCATGTAATCCGAAGACCTGAATAAATATATAAGATTTAGTTTTTTATAATTTTAAATTTTCTAATTTTATCAATCAATTTTCACAGAATAGAAAATAATAATTTTTTAAATATGAACAAATCTTTTAAAAAACTGTTTATTAAAAAAAAATACCAGTCGATTACTATACTATAACAGGCGTAAAATATGTATATGATATATGGTTTAATCCTTTGGAAAGTTAAATAAGTAATTTAGATATTTAGGACTTAGCTACTCAATTCAGAAAAAGCTGTTAAAAACAACGCTCCTTGTTTTTTTAAAAAAAAATTAAATACCAGGCTAATACATAAGTCACGGAGTCACGTGCATGTCATTCGCTAAAACATCTACCTCGTAGTGCACAACTTCATAAAATTTATATCTATAAAGACGAGCGCTCGATGCTGGGAACTGCGCGAATACTACCGACATATGTGAACTAATACTAATTATTTTTTAAAAAAATAATTATTTTGCCGGCGGAAAGCAAAATCTACTACAGCGAAGAGACTCCTCGGAGTACTTCATACTAGTCATTAAATTACGAAGATTATTAATTTAGATATTATGACTAACGCGAGAAGAAATATATTAGTCATCCGTTGAAGGACAAATATAATGTAGCATTACATTAATTTATCCAAGTCACGATAATTAAGCAAAACATAGACTTTAATGCGCTGCTACATGGATCATTAAATAAAAATGCTATTTGTTTCAGAAAAATTCTCTTCGATGTAGAAGAAAGTTGACAAGGTTGGTCCCTGAAACAGATATATAGTAGAACTAATCAAGGAGACAGATTCAGAAATCAGTAAACGAACATGACGTATAATTTTACAGCTAGCTCTTGTTCTTTATTTTTCTTGATAGTTTTTTCCAAAAAAAACAACAATTTTTTTTATAAAAAAATTAATAAACATCTCGACAAACTTGAACATAAGAAGTGAAGATGACTGAAAAACATATGTATGTTGACTCATCGCTAAGATTTTATGAACAAAATCTAACACATGATTATTATTTGTACGACTCAGATTGGATCAGAGATGATGTCCAAACCCTAATTCCTCAAGTGGGAGAGAGATTACTGTTCTAGATTTAGAGCTTAGAATATGAAACCCTGTACCAGTGCCAACTTTACCTGCATAATAAGCCTTCCTTAGGTATCAACATCTTTCTGTAATCCATGTCCTTTGCTTGCTTCAGTAGTCTCTGTACTTAGGTTTAACTTCAAATTGAAAGTATTATTCTTGCACATGGTTCTGAGTTTTGCAAAGTTTGCCAGATGAGATGACCAATAGAGGGTAAGGAAAGGGGATAGCTTGCCTCCTCTCTCTCTCTCTCCCCCAGAGTTTCTTGATGAATTAAATGAATTGGTGTTCCAGCAGCTGCATGCTGCTGCTGCAGCCTTTTCGCCCTTCTCTAAGCTGAGACAGCCGGTACCTCTCCTGAGTCAGCAAGCCACTACCGACTGTTCAGGAGGAAACGGATCTGGATCAGGCCACTCCTTCCAATTTTCTCTCTTTTTTTTTCCTTTCTATTTATGCTTCTCGACGACGACGAGGAGGGTCCTGGAGGGGAGTCGGGCGGCCGGCCGATCGGAATCCCCAGTCGGTGTTTGCCGGCGTGGCATCATCAAGATTCACATGAACTGCCAGCGGTGGTTTTGAGTATAGTACTGATCATGAGAATCTTGATGATGCTGCATCGGCAGATAAGTGACTTATCCAGCTAGCTAGCTAGCCACTCTCACTGATCTGAACTCGTCGATTGAGGTAAGGGTTTCGATGTTCTTTTTCTTGCATGTAGTCGAGAGATGTGAGATCTATATATCAACTTGTTTGGACGATGAATATTTGGTACTTACTGACAGAAATGGCATATAAAATTTTCTCTGAGTTAAAACAGTTATATCACAAGTTATGTATACACACACATAGACATGCACTTGTTATTATGATCTGAACTCTCATTATTGATTTTGTGTCCCTTGAATCTCTGAAGTTATTCAGTGAAAGGTCTTGCTCAACTATAATAATTATAAGAACTTCTTGCATAACTACGTGTACTTAGTGTCCCCCTTGATGTTAATTAGTTTCATTCATACTTGTATAAATCATCAATGCATGAGCCTTATTAATGGGAGGTCTAAGGGCCTTCCTACGTGACCTTAATTTTCTTTTGGAATTCTTCAGTGTTGCTTTTGCATAGAGCTGAGATCTAGTTATAGCTAGAGATGGTACATTTTAGGTTTTGGAACTTCAAAAAAGATATATATCTAAGTGGCAAAGTAGTTCTTGAAGCATGATAGAAATGATCATTGTGTGGGTACATGCAAGCATGTCCTTGGATGAAGGGAGAAACAGGAAGGCATGCAATTGTTGTTGTTAGAACAAAAGTTGCATGTGTTATGTACAGCATTAATTTGTAGTGGGGTACATGATTTCAGACATGTGTCTCCATTATAAATGCATGCATATGTATATATATGATCATTCATTTTTTCACAAAATTTTAGTTTATCTATTCTACATGTGTGTTAGCCAACTAACTGTAAGTGAAATATAGATATATAAATGGATTAGATATTGTTAGATATTTAGATAAGTTAATTAGTTAATTGTTTGGATGTGTAGATGTCTGAAGATAAATTAACTAATGGTATAAATTTAACTATATAGATTTTTTTATCAAGTTAATTTTTAAACTGTTCTTTAACAATTTAATAACATTTTACAAGAGTGGAGCACATATAGGTTGATCTGGCTCACATGGTACGGATCGAGCCCAGTAACTAGTTTGGGAGCATGCCTCTGTATGTAAGACAGTTAAAATGGTAAGAAGGGCTATAGTATCAAACTCTTACTCTACTTTTCTTTTTCTACTAGCTATTTTCATCTTGTTCATGATTCATACTTGACTTAGGCATCGGAGGGGTCTTGTCAGGATGACTCTCGGCAAGCCCTTTGATGCGTGTTGATCTACGTAGGTTCGACCATGGGAGAAGGCTTGAGTCATCCAACATATGACCAATTCCACAATCATATCATTGGCGTTGTCCGTGGGAATGTGAGCGGCAAGCGATGAAGTAGGAACCAAATGAAGGTCTTTGGAGCCCCTTCTCTTCCTCCTTGTTTCCCTTCCCTTCGGCTTGGCCCAAGCTGAAGCTCTGATATGGTCCGCTGGTGGCGAAGGCAAAGCCTGTCCATAGAGGGCGATCGAGCATGGGGACGAGCCAGTTCATCTTGATCTCTATAACAGCAACAACAACAGTAATCAAGTAATCAATCTCATAATATAATCTTGATTATATTATAAGAATGATTATCCCTCATCATATAGCCTTATATTATCTAAAGAGGCAAACAAGCAGGGAGTGAAGGGTGTTTTCTTTATAATGCCTTGCCAGGGTCAATGCTAATATATAATTGCAATCATTCTAATTGATATGGAAGGTTTTATTGCGTGTAAAACGATATCCCAGTGGAATGATGATTCTGAAACTGCACCAAGAGCATGGGTTAAGGACCAAGATGATTTTATTATTGGTTTTGGAGAGTTTAGAACATGCTATATATGTTGTTCTGCATTACTAGAGGCTTCTAATTCATGTTAATTTGACATTATTGTATTGATAGAGTTTCCTTAATTATGCCCAATTAGAATGATCACTTACAGTTACTGATGGTTTGGGCAGTAACAAATCCAATGAAGTGGGTCGGACTCAAAATTACAAAACCAAGTGTATCATTTGATAGATATAAAAGTGCTGTACCTGCACATGTCAGCTACTCAAGTTAGTTTGGGTGCTCCCTTAGTTAAACACATAGTAGATCTTCAATATTTACTAGATAACAACTATATATATATATATATATATATATATATATATATATATATATATATATATATATATATATATATATATATATATATATATATATAGGGTGCGATCATATATAAGCACTAATACATCAGATCTTATCAGAACTCCGAAATTAAATATGCTTGGGTGAGAACAGTACTAGAATGGATGACTCCTGATAAATCCTCATGTTGCACCTTTTATAATGCTCCCAGTTGGGCGTAGCACAAGCAGCGGAGGCATAAAATCTCTAATGCAAGAATAAAACGCATGGACCTCAAGTATGACTTGTAGATATATCTCGTGCGTGCGTGGTTGGTGACACATCGTCCTTTCCACAGTGATTGGATTCGTACGTCGACTCTTATGCTACAACTAATTCACATGCCACAACTAAACGAAGAAGGTAAAGTTAATTTTTAATTTTTTTATTAACTAAATTAGATTGGAAAATGATTGGGAACATGAAAAACTCAACGTGAATCTAATATGAAACCCAATTGCACCGATCCTCGACGGGTTCACCCGTCCCCCCAGGTTATAGTTTTGTTCGGGGCGGCGGCCGGAGGCCGCCGCCACTGTCCGAGCGAAAATCGGACGTGTATATAAAAAGTGCCACGTCATTCACGTTGAGTTTCACGTTAAAATTTCACGTTCTCTATCATTGCTCAATTAGATTTGAACGATAAATTACAAATATTAATGTAATATTTCATCTAAATTATCTCAAAATTTTTATTTATTTTTTTTCATCTATTCTACTTGAGATGTATATATGCTAATTACATTTACAGTTTCTTTCATCACTACTGTCTTGAGAATTATAATTCTAGTCCCTTTCTAACTGCTCCAACAATTTATTTTTTCAAAAACTATCGACAAATATACTCACTCTATTTTTTATTTTACTATTTCCTATGTAACATAACTTAAAATCCAAATTCTCTATTATTTTTGCTTCTCACTTACACATGTTGCCTCTTATACACACAAAATAATAATTCTTTTCATAATTAATTATCGTATCTACTACCTCTATTACTTTACCAGTGAGGGTTTTTATACTCCATGTTCTAAATATTAGACTATTAGGCTTCTTATAATATTTGTTCTTATCCCACGTATGGTATGAGAACTCTTGCCTATTTAATACAATAAACCAAGTTCTCATGAAGATGTAACGGTTAATACATTACAGTCGGACCATGCAATACAAACTCTTGCATATTTAACACTACATCCAAATTCTGGAGATGGTAAGGTCCTTGCCGAGACATCATAGTCGAACCTTATAATACGTTCTGTCACACACCCAGGGCCCATGTTTGCTCGAAAATCAGGCAACATCTTCCCTGCAAGGTGAACAATATAAAGTTTGTCTACATCCATCTCTCTCTCTCTCTCTCTCTCTCTCTCTCTCTCTCTCTCTCTATATATATATATATATATATATATATATATATATATATATATATTATATATATATATATATATATATTATATATATAGCATAGTCTCATACGGTCAGGGCCGTCTTCAGGAAATTGGAGGCCTTAGGCTAATTTTTCAATGAAAATCTTATATAATTTTTTTATTAAATATAAAAATATTACATACGAATCCATAATTATATGCATATGATTATCATGAATATTCAATATGCTACGTAAATATAAAACTTTCAACAATTAAATAAAGAACTCCTCCACTGTTATATAAATTTCAATTACTCCTTCATATATATAAATTAAATCTCATCACAAAAATACAAAATGTTCATACTCTTTGGGCTTTTTGTTGTGCAAAATTGTCAACTAAATCATCGTAATCAAGCTTAGTTACCATCTTTTTTTTCAATAGACAATATAGCCAAACTATTCAATCTATCTTGTACATAGTTGATCGAAGATAATTCTTTATCAACTTCAACTTTGAGAAACTTCTTTCAGCAGAAGCATTAAAAATCCTACACTGCTATTTCAAAAAAGAGCATGATTTGAAACATTTAATTCTGCTCTCCTACACTGCTATTTCAAAAAATCAGCATGGTTTGAAACACAATTCTTTCAACTCCTATTTTTTTTAAGAAGCTGTAAATCTGAACAATATAATTATGGATAAAAGCAAGATCATTTAACATGATTAACAAAAGAATTAAAAATCAACCGGAGAAACACATGATTAACAAAAAATCTACTATTTTTCAGAAAAATAGGGCACAACCGGCAAAAAAAATCTATAAATCTACTATTTTTAAAAAAAAACATGATTAACAAAAAAAATATAAAAGCAAGATCGTTTACCGGAAAGGGACTTTCGTCGGAATCATTGCGACGAGGGAGGGCAGGGCACAACAGAGAAAATCAGTAGAGGGAGGGCCACGACAGGTTTTAGGGCACAACCGGAGAGACGAGTAGAATTGTAGAAGTCGCGACAAGGGCAGCGCACAGCAGGACACAACTAAAGAGAAGATTCCAGGCTCGTAGAACTGTAGAATAGTGGCGAGGGAAGGCCGGAGGGCTTGGCGTTGGCGAGGAAGCGAAAGAGTTGAAGAGGCGAAGGATCAAGGGAATCGCCGATCATGCGACACTAGGGCTTTGTTCACAGGATTTGGCGGATTTGATGAGAAAATAAAAAAAATTTAGAAAGAAAATTTATATATATTAATTTGGTATTTTGGGCTGATGGGCTCTCCACTAAACCTATCAAAGCAGGGGCGGAGCCACCCTTGGGCTAGGGTGGGCTCCAGCCCCACCTGCCTTCTCATTTGACCAAAATGTAAGAAGGAGAGAAGTTAAGAAAGGGCTATAACTTTTCAATTAGTGAAAGATAGAGGAGGAGAAAAGATAAAAACCAAAAGAAAAAAAATAGAGAGGCTTGTTTTATGGATGAGGAAAGAGCAGTTTTTTTGAAAAAAATGTTCTAATTTTTATTTTAATCAATCAAACGATCTAACTTATCAGTTGATTCAATTATAATTTAATTAAATTAAATACAAATTAATTTTGATTTAAATCTACATGATTTTTATCTTCACATATTCATTGTAGTTAATTCTAATTATATTCCAATTTACCCTAATAATATTGTCTAGTTTATCTATTTTTTTATAGTCAGTTAGCCCTAGATAACTTTGAATCCTGACTACGCCCCTTATCAAAGCCATTATATATTAAACAATATAATTTATTATTAAATATAATTATTAAAAAAAAATATGTGGCCCCTACAAGAGAGGAGACCCTAGGCAATTGCCTAGGTGGCCTCCCCTTAAAGCCGGCTCTGCATACGGTTGGGAATCACACAATCATAATAATAAATAAAATAATAAAATATCACAATTACGTAATTAATAATAATATAATAAATACTAAACATAATGAACTCTGTAGAATAAATATAATAAATCGAAAGTACAACGAAAATAAATATAAGTCCACTAAAACCATAAATAAAAGATAGGTCTAATAAAGAAATAAAAATAACGATAACTCAAAATGAAAGACGCGATACTGAGGGACGACTCATAGCTAGATTCCCTCCTGGGAATATGATTCATAGCTATCAACTACCTTGAACAAAATGGAATCAAATGGTGGTAAGTTCGAGCGGACTCTGCAGGTACAATAGATAGTCCAATGCATGGTATATCCAGGATAATCAAATAAATAGAAGCAACAGTATGCAATCTCCGGAATATAGAACATAAATCAAATGCATTACTATACGAATAAACATACCTGAAATCAATATAACATATAGGGCATGATAAGAAAATCCCCATAACATATCAGTCAATTGCTCGTACTACTGAGCAGACCCAGATCATATAACAAATGCAAATCATAATTCATATATACATGTCAATTAAATGAAACAATCATAGTTCAACCCAATGCAAGATGTGTCATATGCAAATGATGCAATGTCATGTGTCATCCTTAGACAACAGTCTTACGACCATCACATCATATTTATGTGGTCGATTGAGCAAGGTTGTGACAACTGTATGCACTCTCACAACCACTGCTCTGAGTAACCGAGTGGACAGGATGCTGGGAGAAAAACTTTAATCCTTAGGAGAAAAACTTTAATCCCGAACCCCAAGAACAAGGAGGAACAACCTCTAAACTCAAGTAACAAAGGGGAGCACAACCGCTCTATATCAAAGACCCCAAGAGGAGTGTGATATCTACTCCAGGAATATGGGGGAGTGTGACCTCTAAACCACATGGATCTACCCATTCCTCATAAACAACGGAGGGGTGTGACTGTCGGCTATAACTCCAACTACTCTTGAGTGGTTGAGTGTAGCACAACACGACACTGCTTGTACTCTGACAACTACCACTATCCTGAGTGGTTGAGTGGGCAGACCTTTATATGACTGACGACGGGCTTAACGACAAGGAAGCCGATAATTGCCAACATGTAACAATGTAATATGATACATGATACCAACATACACATCCTCAATCAAGTCAATCATCGTGTAATCAACACCAAACATATGTATCCAATCAATACCCTAATAAATAACAATACAACTAATCTACTGGGTAGGGTATATCCAATGTCAACCATACCTTAGATAGGTTATATGATAGTTCTAGAATATTCGCGTATAAGCAGTACTCTTTAGATCATAAAATAAAAGTTGAGACTGTATACTTGAAAATTTTGATTATTACTCAAAGGTCAAGCAAAAAAAAGTATCAAGTAAGAAATACAAGCAAAAATAGAGTTAAGGTAAATAAACCAACTCAGATAAGGAAATAATCATACATTTAAGGTAAAAGAAACTACAAAAATCAAACAAGAAATACCCGTCTCAATATGTAGTTTGTATACAAATCGATCCTCCTGTCTAGGTGTCCGAAATGAATCAATGTCATATATCAAAGGACATAATCTTAGCTATTTACATAAATAGTAATTAGCTACTCAACTACTAAACCATATTAGGATTAACCCTAATTATCACATTCATTTAATTAATCTAAACTAAATATTAACTCCGAATTAAACCGAATCAGGTTCATTTTAGTTTTAATCCAAACCTAAATCAAGTGATCACCTCTCTATCACAATTAAGTATATATAATCCACAAAAACATCTCATCACACAGCAACAACATAGGATCAAAGAAACCAACTAAACTACTACTTCTAATCCCACTATAACACTAAGCAAAGACAACCAAAATGCTAACTAACCATAATCCACAATAATTAATGTTTCTTAATAAAGATCAACCCAACGTTCGAATTCAACCGACACTAATTGACTGCACAGAAAGATCAGTCGACTGATTTTTCTGTGACCTTAACCAGTCGACTGATCACATACCAGTCGACTGGTAAAACCCTAAACCTAGGGCTTCTTTTCTTGAGTACATTTCACTTGCACTCGAACCCTCACGACTCACTTGACTTTTCTTTGCAGCCTTGACCTATTACCCTTAAGCCTTCTTCACTTTGGTTCTCGCCCCTCAGACACATACAAGCCCGCAACTCATCCTCATGCCATTATTGGCATATGCCTCGAAGTGTACTTCCCTTTGCTTATCGTTGCTGCCTTGTCCACGATGCCTTTGATGCTCCATCCTTCATTGGACCCGAAGTCATTAAGCTAAGTCTTATGTGTATCCTACAAACTTGCACACTCAAATACACATATCAAATATAAGGGTGAACCTAACTTAAACTCTTTGCGCAAACATCAAAACACATGATTTTTGGTGCAAGTTGCATCAGTGATGCCCTCTTCTAAATGTTTCAATATTTGACAATATACTTAAGTCAGTGATATATTGAACAAGGGAAGGGTGAGTGAAGAAAATTGGACCAAGGTGAACCAAATCCCTAGTAAACCTAGGCACGAAGTCCTGGTTCGAGAAATTGGCCACTAAGTCCTGGCTGCGGGCTGGGCAACTAAGTCCTGAACAGAAGTTGGGCACGAAGTCCTGGTCGGGGACTGGGTACGAAGTCCTAGTTCGAGGAATTGGGCACTAAGTCCTGGCCGAGGGCTGGGCACCTAAGACCTGACCGAGGGTTGGGCACCGAAGTCCTGGACCTAGGATTTGGGCACGAAGTCTTGGTCGGAGGGATTGAGCAACTTAGCTGAGCGATGACTAAGGACAGAAGTAGAGACGGGACGAGGTTCGGATGTCTTGAGATTCGAGAGTATCGGAGGCTAAGCAAAAGTCCACCCGAATGGACTAGGTGGCAATCGTCTCCTGAGAGGAGTAGGTGAAAGGCACATTCCCAGGGGTGGGAACTTGCGTTGGTTGGACCTAGGGTTCCATTTGGGAGACCAAAGTCAGAACCAAGATAGCTTAGGCTGTAAATAATGGCTAAGATGTTTGCTTCTTTTTGTTTTGGAACTAACCTTGGTTGCAGGGATCGAAGGATTGGTTTTCTGCAGCTGAGGCGCCTCAATGGAGTGAGGTGCCTCACTGGGGCTAGGCGCCCGGATGGATACAGGCACCCCAGTTGAAGGCTAAACCAAAGCAAGCGAAGCAAAAACTGCCACGAAGCCTCGGGACATACTCAGCTCAGGCGCCCGGGACCATACGGGCGCCCCCATCAGCTCAGGCGCCCCTGTGAAGATGGATAAGCGCTGACCGAGCCTGCAGATAAGAGATCGCGCTGGAAAGGCCACGTGTAGGCGCCCCCATGGGTGCTATAAAAGGGGCTTCGACCCCAAGGCTCGGGACACAACTTCCAAGACTCATTCTAAGCTTCCCAAGTGACGAAAAAGCGCTAACGACGAAGCTCTGTGACCGGGAGGCTCCAGGAGGAAGTGCGCGGCACTTCGGAGGTCCAGATTGGCCAAGTTTCAAATCTTGTTTGTTCGGTTTGCTTTTATTATTCCGCACTCAATTTACTATATTTTGATTGTAATTATTGCACTATAAGACGGGTTTCTCCGCCTCCGGATAGTCCGGAAAGGAGACCATTAGTGGATGGGCGTTCCCGTGCATAGGCCTTGGACGTACTGACCTGGGGGGTCGGGAACAAAGTAAACAATCCCGCATTCAATCTGTGTTGTTGTCTGTTTTACTGGTTAATATTCCGCTGCTACTAACACTCTGTTTAAGTACGAACCGGAAAGTTTTACGAGGTTCTGCAAAAAGATTTATGGTCGATATTCACCCCCCCTCTATCGACGGCACCAGTCCTACAAGTGGTATCAGAGTCAGACCGCTCTAACCGCCGACGGAGCAAAGACGCCAGGAGATGAGGAGGAGCCCAGGGGTGAATCAGGTACAATTTTTTTTAAAAAATGTCTGTTTTTAAGTTCCATATTATATGCTTCACGTGCAGGGAGAGAGGGCACTATAAAAATCAGTGTCCTACTCGTAAGACTCGTTCTTCACCGGTGACAAAAGACGTACCAGCACCAGGAGGCCGGAAGAATAAAGATCACATCAAATGCTTAAAATGCGGAAAGTACGGGCATTATAAAAATAAGTGTCCGGCAAAGGTACGCAAAATTTACGTTTTGAAAATTTTTAAAATTCCTGCACTAGCTTATCTAAATAATTTAGATAATTGTTCTGAGAAGTTAAATTTTGTGAATAGTCAAGTTAATGTTCTGAATGACCAATTACAAAATATCGATAATGTTAAAATATCAGAAATCAACACTTTAATCCTTAATGTTAATTCATTAATTTCTAAAATTAATTCTGAAATTAATCTTAATTTTAATTCTGAAAATTCTGATAATTCTGATAATGATAATGCTAATAATATTAATCCTGAAAATCTTGATGATAATCTAGAAACTATTGGTGATCATCAAGAAATTATTTCTGAAATTCTTAAGGATATTTCTGAAGATAATCCTGAAATTATTAAAATTATTTTTGAGGATAAGAATGATTTTGTTGAAAATATTCTTGAGGATAATAGAGAAGAAATTCTCTTAAATGATAATTTAATTATAGATAATGTTAAAGATTATTACAAAACATTAACTAGTGGCCCGAATTACTCCACCTATTTTGAGGATATTGAAGGATGTGATTTTGAGGATTAGGAGGAGATGAAAATTTCTAAGATCAAGGCTATAGTCAGTAAAAATCACAAAGATTCAAATAAACCAGAATTATTGGAAAAACTTAAAAAGATAAATAGAGAAGAAATAGTGGATAAGTCAGAAATTTTCGAAATAATAAAAATTATGAACTTAAACTCACAACTATTAATTAATCATTTCAACCTTAATTATTCAAGTTTTAATTAATTCTTAATTAATTCAATTAATCCTTAATTAATTCAAACTCAAATTAATTCTTAATTAATTCAATTAATCCTTAATTAATTCAACCTTAAATTAATTCCAAATTAATTCAATTAATCCTTAATTAATTTAAACTCAAATTAATTCTTAATTAATTCAATTAATCCTTAATTAATTCAAACTCAAATTAATTCTTAATTAATTCAATTAATTCTTAATTAATTCAATTAATCCTTAATTAATTCAATTAATCCTTAATTAATTCAACTCAAATTAATTCAAATTAATTCAATTAATCCTTGATTAATTCAATCTTAAATTAATTCAAATTAATTCAATTAATCATTAATTAATTCAACCTTAAATTAATTCCAAATTAATTCAATTAATCCTTAATTAATTCATATTCAAATTAATTCAATTAATTCCTAATTAATTACTTCTAAAATTCAGTTTCAATTTAGATCCAATTAATTCTTAAGTAACTTAAACTCGAATTAAATAAAATCTTACCCAAACCGCAACAATTAATTTAATAATATCAAATATGCCAAAGTGGGTTGGCATATTTGCGGGTTCACACGGCATGTATCAAATCGGGAATTTGATACATCATTACTAACTTAAATAAAATGATTTGAATTGTTTGACTCATGCATAACTGGCATGACATGCATATGCAATTTTCTTAAAATATATGTCATGTCATTCATGTTTAATTTTATGCATGATTTAGAATGGTTATTGGAAAAAGAATAGTTAAAACTTGAACAACCTAGTACGTTAGAGAAGCCCTTCTAATAAGGTCAAGTATAATCTACTTGGTCTGTTTAGTCTGGTGGAACTAGCCGAAGCTACCGATCCAAGACCTAAGATAGTTAGACCAAAATTTTTCAAGAAGAAATTTGAAAATGAATTTTCGATAAAAGGCTTTATTAAGGAAAGGACTAATGATCCAATAAGGCTATGGCCAAAGAAGGCCTTGTGCCTCGCCAAGACCTGGAAGCCGATTACCGAAAATCAAATTCACTTTACTATTTGATAAATTTGAATCTAACACAAGTTTCAATTAAATCTTAGATTTAACAATGAATTTAGAAAAATGATTCAAGCATCTCACAATGCACCCATAAGGCAACCATGCTTGCTGTATTGAGACATCTAGAATGGGTGAGATGTTAAGGACTAATAAATTGAAAATAATTTTTCAAAATAATTTTTCAAAATTATTAGAATATTTTTCTAAAAATATATTTTCAAAATAGTGCTTCAACATAATAATATTTTTATGAAATTCATGCTTGTTTGATTGATTATATATGATAGATTTTCAAAAATTTTATTCCTTTGAAAAATTGTTTGACCTACACAATTAGACACAAATCTCTTAGGTCAACACTAAAGTCCCCTAAGGCACTTAGATAGAGTCAAACGATACAGGGGGAGTGGTTTATTCTTTTAATTTTCTTTCAAAAATTGTGCTTGAAAAATCACTATCTTTTAAAATGTCTTTTAAAAATTATCCTTGAAAATTCACTGTGTTTTAAAATGATTTTCGAAAACTGTGCTTTAAATTACTATCACTTGTGTTTTCAAAAAAAAGGGGGTTATGCTTAAAAAAGTTATTCTCATTCCAAGTTGAATTTTCTTAAAACTTATCTTCTTAAAAATTATCATACTATCATTCAAAGCTGTTCTTTTGATTTTGATAAACCCTAAAGACACAGAGGAAGGTCCACTTCATAATCTACAAGGACTCCTAGGATGTGTAAAATTTAGGGAGAGCCTGAGTCAAAAGAAAAATTTTTGAAAAGTTTTTTTTAATTATTTGTTTTGAAATTATTAGATAATTCCTTTGATATGAACTAAACCCTAAAGACTTAGAGGAAGAGTACTTGTGGTCAACAAGCTTCCTAGGACTGGGTCAAGTTTAGGAGGAGGTCAAGTTACAAGAATTATTTAATATGTTTTCATGCACCGCATTATTAAGTCTTTTTTGAAAACATAATTTTTCTATCAAAGTACTACCTTTTAAATTATATTAGCTCTATCACTTTCAATCTCTATCACTCTCAAAACAGTTTTTTTTGAAAATAATATTTACTTGGGTTGGAGAATTTCCAGGACACTTAGGAAAATATCCTTGTAGTTAACAAGGTTTCCTAGGATTGCGTCAGACTAGAAAAAAACCAAGTCAAGTAAAATATTATGTGTTAAAAACAAGATTTTTCTAAGTACTTATACTTCTTCAAAAAAAATTCTAATATTTTTCTAAGTACTTATACTGTTCAAAAATTCTAATATTTTTCTAAGTACTTATACTTTTCAAAAATTTTAATATTTTTCAAAAGTGCTTAGCACTTTTGAAAAATATTAAAATTTTTGAAAAGTATAAATACTTAGAAAAATATTAGAATTTTTGAACAGTATAAGTACTTAGAAAAATATTAGAATTTTTTTTAAAAAAGTATAAGTACTTAGAAAAGTCTTGTTTTTAAAACATAATATTTTACATGACTTGGTTTCTTTTCCAGTCTGACACAATCCTAGGAAACCTTGTTGACTAAAAGGATATTTTCCTAAGTGTTCTGGAAATTCTCCAACTCAAGTAAATATTATTTCAAAAAAAAACTGTTTTGAAAATGATAGAGATTGAAAGTGATAGAGAGATAATATGATTAAAAACCAGTACTTTAAAAAAAATTATGTTTTCAAAAATGACTTACTAATGCAGTGCATGAAAATATATTAAATAATTCTTTATAATTTGACCTCCCCTAAACTTGACCCAGTCCTAGAAAGCTTGTTGACCACAAGTACTCTTCCTCTAAGTCTTTAGGGTTTAGTTTAAATTAAAGGAATTTTCTAATAATTTCAAAACAACTAATTATCAAAAATTTTTTTTAGAAGTTCTTCTTTTGACTCAGACTCCCCCTAAATTTGACACATCCTAGGAGACCTTGTAGATCATGAAGTGGACCTTCCTCTGTGTCTTTAGGGTTTATCAAAATCAAATGAGACATAGGCACAATTTTAGTATGTATTTTGAAATTTCAAAACATAATTTGAAATGACGGTAATTTGTCAGACATAATTTTCGAAAAACATAAGTTACAGTATTTAACGCACGGTTTTCGAAAACTATTTTAAAAGACAGTGATTTTTCAAGGACAATTTTTAAAAGACATTTTAAAAAATAGTGATTTTTCAAGCACAATTTTTGAAAGAAAATTAAAAGAATAAACCACGCCCTCTGTACCCTGTTAGAACTTGGATGGCTAGAGAGGGGGGGGGGTGAATATAGCCAGACACAAACTTCTTTCACTTTAGGGTTTCTCTGCACTTCAAGGTTAGTAGCACAGCAGTGGGAACAAATGGAAACAGAGGAATGCAGAAATGCAGGAAACAAAAACAAACTAAAGTAACAACCAAGATCGCTAACAAGGAGGATTTACAAGGTTCGGGGATAACTTGCCCCTACTCCTTGGCGTGCCCGTGAGGTGGGCGATCCCTTGATCGTCGACAGATCAAGCCCTGAAAAATTCGGATATCAAATGGAACCTCCTTCTCGGTGGAGAAACCTCTCCATAGCATTTCACAGAGATAATGAAGTTAAGAACAGTGAAACAAGAAGGCTTACAAAGCACTAGGAACCAAAGGAACACAAGAGAACTTCTCCCGAACTCCACTCAGCACAGATATCACGCAAGAACTCCCTTCTTCGTGTCTTCTTGCTGATGGACTCGTCAAGCTTCTTGTTTCCTCCAAGTGCTCAAGTATCAGTATGTTGCTCCAAGAATTAGAGTATTTGCAAAAGTAATGGAGCAATACTTGTCACAACAAGTGATCAAGTGTTTTTGAGGCTTCATCGCTACCAAGCCCTTAAGCCTCTCCCACTGATCGCCAGGTCACAGCCACCTCTCTGCAGCTCCTAGCTACTCAACTGCAACTGCTCACCTACCACTGAGCTCTCCTGGACTCCCTGAGCTTCCCTCAGACGAGCCCCAGTCAGCAGCTTCAGCAGCGCCAGCATCCGTTGCAACCTGAGATGGAAACCTGCCCAATCTGTTGTAGCAAAAGCCTCAGTTTGACTCTCTTGAAGTAAACCTGAGTAACCTACACACTTAGTAGCTCATTAGCTCAGCAAATCAATGGAGTATCAACAATCAGAAGTTAGGAGCAGAGATCAGTAGCGGATCAGCAAAGAAACAGACGTAATCAGAGCTCTGACAGCATTTTTAAATTAAAGCTGCCAGCTACTGATCGGTCACCGGACCGATCACAGTGACTCCTGATAGGTCACCAGACCGATCAGGCTCCATCCTGATTAGTCCCCAACGCGTAATCAGAAATCGCAACTTCTCCGGGATCCGATTGCCAGACCGATCCCAAGTCGTGGATCGGTCACCAGACCGATCCACCCCTTTACAGGGTGATTTCCCAGCTTCACAGTCCAACCTTCCTGATCGGTCCCCAGACCGATCAGGCCACCCTCCTACTGATCAGGCTCCAACCTGATCGGTTATAGTGAGAAGTCCGCGACGTTTGATCGTTCACTAGAACGATCCGAACAGTATCCCTGATCGGTCACTGGACCGATCAGGAGTCGATCAGTAAGGTTCCCAAACTCACTGTATGCTCCCTAATCGGTCACCAGACCGATCAGGAGCCGATCAGTAGGTTTGCCAAAGTCACCGTACGTTCCCTGATCGGTCACCAGACCGATCAGACATCGCCGGATCGGTCACCAGACCGATCCACGAGGGAACTCCGTGCCAACTTCCCTGATTGGTCACCAGACCGATCCAGGCAAGGCCAAACCCACTTTAAGTCAAGAGAACTGGCTCTCAGCCTCCCCTGACTTGTGCTCAGTCCCCCGGACCAAGATTCCATGCCCAGTCTCACTCACCGGGACTTCAACCTAGCCCTCCATGCTAGGACCTGGCCCTCCAAGCCAGGGTTTTATCCAACCTAGCCCTCCAAGCTAGGACCTGACTCTCCAAGCCAGGGTTTCATCCACCTAGCCCTCCAGGCTAGGACCTGACCCTCCAAGCCAGGATTTCATCCAACCTAGCCCTCCAGGCTAGGACCTGACCCTCCAAGCCAGGGTTTCAACCACCTAACTCTCCGAGTTAGGAATTTTCACACCTAGCCCTCCAAGCTAGGACTTTTCCACACCTAACCCTCCAAGTTAGGACTTTTTTACATTCATCCAAAGCCCAGTCCCCGACCAGGACTTAATCATAATCATCTCATCAACAAAAACTAAAATCGATGTCAACACCAAAATAATAATCAGGGTCAGACTGCATCAACAATCTCCCCCTTTTTGTTGTTTGACAACCCGATTTAAGTTTAGGGATTTGAAATCCATAGTTGCAAATTTCACACTCATAGGGGAATCAAGATCCTCCCCCTACAATAATTAAGCTTGTAATCGTCCTAAACTTAACTAACCACACTCTCCTCCTTTGTCAAACACCGAAAAGAGTCTAGAGGGGTTGTTAAGTTTAACCATACTCCCCCTCAATCCTAGGGGTTTTCCCAAAACAAGATAAGATTTGATTTGAAAGCATATGAAACCATATGACAAATATAAGGCATGGAAAAACAATCATATGTATCATATGAACATGGAGTAAGAATAAACATAGCAATGCATAATATAGCAAGGCATACCTGAAGATATCTATCATATGAACAAACATGTGAACTAGCAATAAGCATAATATGGCAAGCATACAAGGAAATCAGTCATAAAATCAGATGCATAATACAGCATCAAAGTCAAGTACAACACCAAAACATGATAGTTAGACCACAGACATATCGCCATGAAACCAAGATCAAATCAATCCTCAGCAGGGTCATCATCAGATGTATCATCAATATATATAAAGCTCCCTAGTGCAGTGCTACTGGAAGGCGCCGCTCCAGAGGATGAAGGCTGGTACGGATGACCAGCTGCCCAACTGTGCCACTCCTCATGCCATATCCTCTGCCGGGAGCGAATCCCAGAAACGTCGGACTCTAACGCGTGTAGTCTGCAGTCGAAAGACTGAAACTCAGATCGGACCTCCTGTCTGTTGGAACCAGATGGCTAGAGGGGGGGGGAGTGAATCTAGTCGGACACAAAACTTTTGAGGCTTTTAAAACTATTCTGCACTTCAGAGTTAGGCAGCGGAAGCAAATGCAGAAACAGAAAACTAAAACCAACAAACCAAAGCAAAGGAAAGCAAACCGACGCTAACACCTCGATATACAAGGTTCGGGGATAACTTGCCCCTACTCCTTGGCGTGCCCTTAAGGTGGGCGATCCCTTGATCGTCGACAGATCAAGCCCCGGTGAACACCGGATAAGATAGAGCCTCTTTCTCGGTGGAGAAACCTCTCCACAGATCTCACAGATGATTGAACTTGAGTACAAGAGATCACACAAGAAGGAACATTCACAAATATCTCACAGGAATGCAACAAGATGGCTCAAGCACAAAGCAACAGAGAGCACGAACACAGCCCAGCCAAACTTCCCAAGTTTCTGTCTTGTTCACGTCTACTCCTCTGCTTCCAGCTTCGTCACTTAAGCTCCCTCTCACCATCGCAAGATTCATCAGCATCCACTGAGCCAGCCTGAACCCACTGACCTCCCTGAGGACTCAGTCCACTGAAGACCTCCTCTCCAGCTGAGTCTCTGTCAGTCACCAGCTGCTCCAGTTGCCGTTGAAACCTGAGAAGGAGAAACAACCAAACATGCTCCAAGGAAAGCCTCCCATTGACCCTCCTTGAGTGTTTGAATCACCTGCACACTCCAACAGAGGCTTAGCAATGCATATCAAAAAGAATCGGCAATGTATCAGAGAATCGGCAGAGAAAATAGATGCGATCAGACACTTCTGACAGCGTATTTGAATTAAAGTTCTGCTCCTGATCGGTCACCAGACCGATCCAGCAGTCTTCTGCACACTCCTGATTGGTCCCCAGACCTATCCAGGCATATTCTAGATTGGTCCCCAGACCAATCAGGCTCCAGCCTGATCGGTCACCAGACCAATCAGGTCGCTCCCTGTCCGATTAGGCTCAAGCCTGATCGGTCCAGCGGAAATCAAATCCTAAGTCGTGGATCGGTCACCAGACCGTTCAGGAACTGATTAGCAGGGGAACTCAACTCACTGTTCGCTCCCTGATCGGTCACCAGACCGATCAGGAGCTGTGCAGTGAGTGAAACACATACTCCCTGATCGGTCACCAGACCGATCAGCCATCGCTAGATTGGTCACCAGACCGATCCACGAAGGAGCACCGTGCCAACTCCCTGATCTGTCACCAGACCGATCCAGGGGTTCCAACCAAGCCCTCCAAGCTAGGGTTTCATCCACCTTAGCCCTCCAAACTAAGGATTTTTCACCTAACCCTCCAAGTTGGGAATTTGCACCTAACCCTCCAAGTTAGGACTTTTCACCTAGCCCTCCAAGCTAGGACTTTTCACCCAACTCTTCCGGATTAGGACTTTTCCAAACCTAGCCCTCCAAGCTAGGACCTGACCCTCCAAGCCAGGACTTTTTCATCTAACTCTCCAAGTTGGGACTTTTCACCTAACCCTCCAAGTTAGGACTTTTCACCTAGCCCTCCAAGCTAGGACTTTTCACCCAACCCTTCCGAATTAGGACTTTTCAACACCTAGCCCTCCAAGCTAGGATTTTTCACACCTAACCCTCCAGGTTAGGACTTTTCACTTAGCCCTCAAAGCTAGGACTTTTCACCCAACCCTTCCGAATTAGGACTTTTCAACACCTAGCCCTCCAAGCTAGGATTTTCCACACCTAACCCTCCAGGTTAGGATTTTTCAATACTTAGCCCTCCAAGTTAGGATTTCCATCACCTGACTTCACTCACCAGGATCCGGCTTCACTCACCGGGATTTTCAACACCTAGCTTCACTCACCAGGACCCGGCTTCACTCACCAGGACCCGGCTTCACTCATCGGGATTTTCATCACTTGGCTTCACTCACCAGGACCCGGCTTCACTCACCAGGGTTTCATGCCCAGTCCCCGACCAGGACTTAATCCCAATTCGTTCAACCAAACTTAAATCAAAACTTAAATCGTTGTCAACACTAAAACAACAATCAGGGTCAGACTGCATCAATAATCTCCCCCTTTTTGTTGTTTGACATCCCGATTTAAGTTTAGGCATTAATGATCAATTGAAGGCAGTTCAATATCGTAAGGGAATCAAAAACCTCCCCCTACAATAACCCTAAACTTAATCAATCATTTTCTCCCCCTTTGTCAAACATCGAAAAGGGTATGGTTATTAAGTTTAAACATACCTCCCCCTCAAACACGGGTCTCTCCCAATAATTAAAGATAAACTTTTAAATTGCATATGAAAATATATACAGAATAATATCATGGTCAAACATGTATATGTTTCATATGACAAGTAAGTCAAAGGATGATTTGATAGCATATGAGAGACATATACCATAAATATATCATGGCAATAATGTATATGCATCATATGACAACAATTATTGCAGTTCCATCAGACTGATGATCGATACAGAAAAATTTCTGATTTATCTATGAACGATCAATTTTTAGAAAAATTTCTGTAATTCTGATTCGTTCAAGATCGGACTGCATTAACACTTGGACTTCCGTGTGAAGACATATACAGAAGTATATCATGGTCAAATACGTATATGCTTTATAGGACGAGTAAGGAATGCAACTGTATCTGAAACATAGTCCTGATTGGTCTCCGTGACCAACCAGGTCTGTTGATTACGTGATACAGAAGTATATCTGATTAGTCTGGGGAGCGATCAGATTTCAGAAAAATTTCGGAAATGCTGATACGTTCCTGACCAAACTGCATTAACAATTTGCATCCCATAACAGGAGAGAGGACTCTATTGATATTCGACATTCCAGAAACATTTCTGGAACACGACATTAAAAACAAGAGTCATGACTCAAACAAACTCTTTCTTATGAATTTGAACATTCCAACGTAGGTTTGTATCAAATCAGTATTTAGGTTTTGTTTCAAGTACCACTTGAACAAATTTGTACTTCCTTAGTACCAGGATTGTACCAATGGAGGTTTGTATCAGATTTGTTAGGAGTATGATCATTAAACTGATACAATTCGATGAGAAGAGATTGGTTTGAGGAGGTTTTGGATCAATTTGGAACGATCTGGGAGTTCCTTGATCAGAGTTGGTCTGATCGGTCACCAGACCGATCAGAGGCACCCCTGATCGGTCGGTTGACCGATCAGGGATGATACAGAATGTTTTTCAATTTCAGATTTCAGAAACCGATTTCAGCAATTCTGAAATCAGATTTGTTTCAATTCTTAGCCATTCCCAAACCCCTAATTCAATTGATTTTAATTACTTTGGTTCCAAACATGGGGTCTCTTAACCAAGTGTTATTCCATATCAAGAATTAAGAGTTTCTATGCAGAGAAACAACACATGTTTGTATCAATTTTGATGAATACGTTCTAAGTATGAACTTGAGTCCCAAACACTGGTTTATATCAAAGCATGATCAGTGGGAAATCAAACAAGTCATGGAATTTAAAACATCATAACCTATGTTATCATGTTGTTCTTAACCAAAATTAGGTTTGTGCCAATTCCAATGGATGATTAAAATTTCAAAAACATGCTTATTTCACATCATGATCAATTTAAGCTATGTGTTCATCCCGTTCTTAATCAAAATGGGCATGTCATAGATTAATGTTAATCATCCAAACATCAAAGTCATGGCAGACTCATCTAGATTCGTCTCCAAAATAATAAGAAAAGCTTAAGCCTAGACCTTAAACTCATGTTCTTTGTCTAATCAGGTATTGTGAGATTTTCATAGTGATTTTTGAATTAGCACTAACTAATTCATGTGTCCATAGTTGTTCAATAGCATGCCTTCATGTTGTCTAACACATACAAGAAAATCATGGCATACTTGATTATGGAAGAACTTAAACACTAAAGTAGATTATATCATGACTAAGTACTTTAACACATGAATACCATAAAAATCACTAGCCAAGGGATTATATTGTCATAAGATCTAAAACAATGGAGCTCAAAGCATTTAATTCGAATTTTCTATAACCATCCATGTGAATGACAATTTTCCTTTGGTCATGGGTTTGGAGCACCAAATATCGACCTCCCATGTTGATAGATGCTCCCCATCAAATAATGCTTATATAATTCTAAAGATAGAGGTTTTAGGTACCCAAATTTTGGGACCTAAAGAACCTTCAATCAAAGACTTTGGCACCCATGCCTTAGTCATTTTCTTTTTAACCCTAGGAACATTTGATGATCTAAAATGTGTTCTAGACATTAATGACACAAAGGTCGGTTCTTTAGGTCGGTAACCTATACCGGCCTTGTTGTAAACCGCCCTTTGGGAGTTCAAGATCATGTCTAGGGTTTTGGAGCATGTTGAAAATTTCTCAAGAACAATCTTGAGATTTTCAATTTCACCCTTTAAGATCTTATTCTCATTCTCAAGGGATTCATAATGGAAGTCATTAATATCCTCAACCTTAGAGGATTTTAATTCTTTTACATCCAACTTCAATGACTTAACCTTATTCTTAGATTTCTTTAACAATTTGGTTAAACATGCGATAGCTCTATAGCACTTATCTAACTCGGGAGAAATTACCTCTTCATCATCCGAAGATGATGAAGGCGCGGTTGAGGAGCTACTTGATTCATTATCACTTTCCTCCTTTGACTCCTCTAGTGCCACTAGAGCCACGTGACAGTGAATGTCCTCCTCCTCTTTTTCCTTCTTCTTCTTGTTGTCACCTGCCACTAAAGCAATACCTTTCTCCTTTGGACTTTTGTTAGAGATCTCATGCAACTCCATTTCACAAAATAGATCTTCTAACTTAATAATTGAAAGATCCTTGGATACCTTGTAGGCATTGATGGATTCCATTTTATTGATTATTTGAGCTGCTTAAATCCATGTTTGATCTATGTTTTTATTGCTAAAATTGTGAAATTGCCCTAGGTTCTAGAACTTATTCATATTCTGGACTTAATTGCAAAATTACACATATTTGAGTTAATTGGCCACTAAATTCTTGATTTATTTTTTTTTTGTAGGCATCAAGGTTCAAAGACCTAGGGCATATTGGGTCAAACTCGAGTCGGAAGTGACCCAGATCAGATTATCAAGATTATGATTAAATCTGGGCCGTTCGATTCAAAAGCGGCTAGATCGGAGCCATCCGGGATGATCTGAAGCAATCCGAGCTAGGGCTAGGGTTGATCAAGCACCCTGATCAAGATCTGAAGGTTTCATCACAATCAGAGCTAAATCAACCGTTGGATCAAGCTTGGAGGGCTCTAGATCATCCATTCAAAGATTAGCTAGATCTGGACCATCCGTTGCAAATCTGGAGGATCCGAGCTACCACGAGGCAGATCCTGACCCCAGATCTTTATCATCAAAGTTTGGCTCAAATCGGACTAAGATTAGCCGTTGGATTGAAGCAAATCAATCACAGCCGTCCATTGGTTAATACTTAAGGAAATTTTCCACAGCCGAAACCTTTGTCGCGTCTTCAGCCAACCTCCACTGTTCTTCGCCGTTCTTCCTCGTTTCTTCATCGTTCTTCAAAATTTTTGCTTCCATGAAGGCGTGACCACCTCATCTTCCAATCCAGATCGAGAATCGAGTCTTTGGTGATCAAGGTTTGAAGAATTCTGCTCAATTGCGCTGGAACAGGGGATTTCTTGAGGGTTTCGGGAATCCTCAGTCCGATCACTTCCTTCTCAACCACAGTCCATTTCCAAGCTTCCAAATCATTTGTAGGGGTTCTCAAGTGATCTCAGAAGTTTCCCAAATCGTCCTCGCAGCTCTATCAATTGAGAACGAAGAAATCGGATGGAAAATTTCAGCAAGCGCAGATTTGATGCAAATTCAATTTCAGAATTGATTGTCCACTGATTTGCTGAGCCTAGGGGTTCGAAGCCGGTTCTTGATTGACAACCAAGAATTTCTTGAGCTCGAGAGGGGTTGAGGTGTAGCTTAGATGTTTAGTTTTCATGTTTTGTAGCTGTAATCGAAATTCTGAGCATGTTCTGTTTTTGCAGTTTCTTTCCAGCAATCTTAGCTGTAATTCTGAGTTGTTTTAGCTAAATTAGGATTTAAACCTTAGAGATCAGTCAGTTAGGAACCTGTTTGGTGATAGTTGGAGTTAAATTTCAGTTGAATCATAGTGTTAAATCTTGCGTGCCAATTTCCCTGCTGTGTGCCATTTCATTTCTGAAATTTTCATTCAGTTTCTGAGTTTGTCTCAGATTCTTGATTTTCTGAGTTGTTTCCGAGTTCTTAGTTATCAATCTTTGCTTTAGCATTAGGTAGATAGAGTGTTTAGTTTAAACAGCACTTAATTGTAGTTTTTCATAACCCAAAGTTAGTTTGCGTGCCACTCTTAAATCTGAAATTTCTGCAGATTTCCGAATGTGCTAGGGTTGCTTGTTTGCCAAATTGTCTCTGGTTTTCATCATTAATTCCTGCCTTCGAGTCCAATATGTGTTTGCTTAGTTAACATATAACTTGGTTTTGGTTTTCTGCAATTGAATCCATGTTATTAGCTTAGCAAGCATCACAATTCTGAAAATTCTGATTTCATTACTGCAATTCCTTTAATTCTGCTTTACTTTTCTTTGCTTTAGTTGGTGTCCAAGTGAGCTGGTTCTTCATCCATTCCTGTCAAATACTTCAGTGATAGTTGCGTGCTAAATTGCATTCGGTCAGCTTGCCAAGTTGTTCATTGATACTTGTTCAATTTATGAATTTTGCATGTGTTTCCTTATGTCCATCTAGTTTGTTTTCGAAAAGTCCATAACTGCTTTTACTTTATTTCTTGGCATTTCTTTTGTGTTTGAAATCAGAAAACAGTTGCCATAAAAACTTTGTAAGTGCTTTAATTAGGGTTCCATTAGTTGAGTTTTCCCTTTAGATACAACTTCTTGTTTAGTGCATTACTTTAAGATTCTTCTATTTTCATTACAATTTCAATTTTGATTGTATTCCAATCCCAATCACTTATTTCGAAACCCAAAACAAAAACGATACATAAACACAAGTTTGAATCAAGCAAGACAACTATCCCCGAGAAAAATACGACCTGTGGCCCCTATATTACATTTCCATAATTTTGATTGTAAAAGGGTTTCCAGCACTTCATTGATATTTAAATTTGATGAGCCCATACATTTCGTGACAAATTAACTAGTATATTTGGGCGCGTCAGGCATCCACCATAGATGACCACAAGGCATTCCTAGGAAATGCTTTTAGAATGTACCTCACTAAGTCTCGGTTTTCCACCTTTTCATTGAAGGAATGCAAGCCATTGATGATTTCTTTGAACCGACAATGAAGCATACTTACAGTTTCGTTTTCTCCCATTGTCAAGTTCTGGAGTTGGCTGAGAAGGAGGTCCTTCTTGACTATCCGTGTATCTTGAGTTCCCTCATGTAGCTCAATGAGTTTGTTCCACAAGTCTCTGGCAGAGGTGAAGGGAACAATCTTGATCAATTGCTCTTTGGTCATCCCACATTGTAAGGTGACCACAGCTTTGGCATTTGCTTCCCCCTTCCGAATTTGCTCAGCCGACCACTTGGAAAACTCAAGCTCCTTTTCTTCATTATCCTTTGGAAGGGAAAACCCCTCCTTGACAGCGAACCACAAGCTCATGTTTGTCTTCAAGTAAAACTCCATTCTTGACTTCCAATATGAAAAATAAGTGCCGTCGAGGAATGGAGGTCGGTTTATGCTCAAACCTTCTCTTCCAACCATCTTGCTGTAAGCTCTCGGATGTTAACCTGCTTGTACAGAGCCCCTTGCTCTGATACCACTTGTTGGAACCGGATGGCTAGAGAGGGGGGGGTGAATATAGTCGGACACAAAACTTTTGAGGCTTTTAAAACTATTCTGCACTTCAGAGTTAGGCAGCGGAAGCAAATGCAGAAACAGAAAACTAAAACCAACAAACCAAAGCAAAGGAAAGCAAACCGACGCTAACACCTCGATATACAAGGTTCGGGGATAACTTGCTCCTACTCCTTGGCGTGCCCTTAAGGTGGGCGATCCCTTGATCGTCGGCAGATCAAGCCCCGGTGAACACCGGATAAGATAGAGCCTCCTTCTCGGTGGAGAAACCTCTCCACAGATCTCAAAGATCAAGAGATCACACAAGAAGGAACACTCACAAATATCTCACAGGAATGCAACAAGATCGCTCAAGCACAAAGCAACAGAGAGCACGAACACAGCCCAGCCAAACTTCCCAAGTTTCTGTCTTGTTCACGTCTACTCCTCTGCTTCCAGCTTCGTCACTTAAGCTCCCTCTCACCATCGCAAGATTCATCAGCATCCACTGAGCCAGCCTGAACCCACTGACCTCCCTGAGGACTCAGTCCACTGAAGACCTCCTCTTCAGCTGAGTCTCCGTCAGTCGCCAGCTGCTCCAGTTGCCGTTGAAACCTGAGAAGGAGAAACAACCCAAACCTGCTCCAAGGAAAGCCTCCCATTGACCCTCCTTGAGTGTTTGAATCACCTGCACACTCCAACAGAGGATTAGCAATGCATATCAAAAAGAATCGGCAATGTATCAGAGAATCAGCAGAGAAAATAGACGCGATCAGACACTTCTGACAGCGTATTTGAATTAAAGTTCTGCTCCTGATCGATCACCAGACCGATCAGGAAGGACCCTGATCGGTCACCAGACCGATCCAGCAGTCTTCTGCACACTCCTGATTGGTCCCCAGACCTATCCAGGCACATTCCAGATCGGTCCCCAGACCAATCAGGCTCCAGCCTGATTGGTCACCAGACCGATCAGGTAGCTCCCTGTCCGATCAGGCTCAAGCCTGATCGGTCCAGCGGAAATCAAATCATAAGTCGTGGATCGGTCACCAGACCGTTCAGGAACTGATTAGCGGGGGAACTCAACTCACTGTTCTCTCCCTGATCGGTCACCAGCTGTGCAGTGAGTGAAACACATACTCCCTGATTGGTCACCAGACCGATCAGTCATCGCTAGATCGGTCACCAGACCGATCCACGAAGGAGCACCGTGCCAACTCCCTGATCGGTCACCAGACCGATCCAGGGGTTCCAACCTAGCCCTCCAAACTAGGGTTTCATCCACCTTAGCCCTCCAAGCTAAGGATTTTTTACCTAACCCTCCAAGTTGGGAATTTGCACCTAACCCTCCAAGTTAGGACTTTTCACCTAGCCCTCCAAGCTAGGACTTTTCACCCAACTCTTCCAGATTAGGACTTTTCCAAACCTATCCCTCCAAGCTAGGACCTGACCCTCCAAGCCAGGACTTTTTCACCTAACTCTCCAAGTTGGGACTTTTCACCTAACCCTCCAAGTTAGGACTTTTCACGTAGCCCTCCAAGCTAGGACTTTTCACCCAACCCTTCCGAATTAGGACTTTTCAACACCTAGCCCTCCAAGCTAGGATTTTCCACACCTAACCCTCCAGGTTAGGATTTTTCAATACCTAGCCCTCCAAGCTAGGATTTCCATCACCTGACTTCACTCACCAGGACTCGGCTTCACTCACCGAGATTTCCAACACCTGGCTTCACTCACCAGGACCTGGCTTCACTCACCGGGATTTCAATCACCTGGCTTCACTCACCAGGACCCGGCTTCACTCACCAGGACCCGGCTTCACTCACCAGGGTTTCATGCCCAGTCTCCGACCAGGACTTAATCCCAATTCGTTCAACCAAACTTAAATCAAAACTTAAATCGTTGTCAACACCAAAACAACAATCAGGGTCAGAATGCATCAACACTGTCTCCAGAGCTCTGAGACATGCAGACCATGCTGGACCGTCTGCTCCAGCTCGCCAATCTGCCAGCGAAGGTCAGGATCCGACTCATAGTAGCCCTCTGCAGTAGTGGGTGGCTCCTGATGCATCTGATCATGGGCTGCTCTCGGTAACTCCCCTACATCTCTCCTATCCTTCCACCTCAGCCTCTGTGGTCCGACAACAATGCCAAACTGAGCCAATGTGCGTTGGTCAAGTCAGCAGTCCTACCGAACCATCGGCACGATCCTGCCCTGTGATACGTCAATATCGACCGAATGGAGCCAAGCGGTAATGATATGTCCAAATGGCATGTAAACTGTCTGACCATCCATCTGACTGTAGACGATGATAGAGAAGTAGATGGTGGTCACTATGTCAAAATCTAACTGCTGATGCATCCCGTAGAGCATCAAGCAGTGGAATGAGCGAATTTCGTCCAAGTGCTTCGAAGTGGTAGGTATCAGACAGTTAGTGATAATCTTAAACAAGACATAATCAGCGGGGGAAAGGCGGAGAGCAGCAAAGGTGGGGAAATCACCGGTGGGCTCACCGTGACCCCCTGGCCTGGGATGGCTAAAAAAGTACTCGTAGATAGAGTCAGAAGTGACTCCATCGAAGGGGACCGGTAGAGGATCCGGTAGATAAGGGTAGAGTGGAAAATCATTATCCGAACGTCGACAATCAAGGAAAGCAATGAAAGCTGATAAATCAAAATTAAGGTTGATACCGGCAACACGGGTCCTATACCCTGAACCCTCTCCACTGACCATGTTGTTATAAAATTTCGAGACTAAATCAAAGTTGATCGACCGCTCGAGAAAGAGAATGGACTGAAGTTCATAAAACTCAATGATTCGTCGTACCGACGGACAATGTTCATAAATGAATGCTCTGTCCATAGTTCGACAGGGCATGAGTTTGAACGTGTGATATTCAAAGGCTAGTGCGTAATGAATATTTTGAAATCTTGTATGAGGTGGTGGTTGAGGTCTTGAAGAGGATGAGGGAGCTCTGGATTGTGAGGTGCCCTCAACCGGCTCTTTGCCTTTAGGAGATTTCCTAAGGGTTTGAAAAGAAATCATGGCAATTGATTGGATCAAATGAAGTGAATCAACAGAAGTTTGATCAGGTAATCAATGATACAAGAATGAATTATAATACAAGATAGAATAGATCATCAAAGTGAACACAAGTTTGATCATTCAATCAAGGACACAAAGAAGAGATAGGTTTAATCAGTAAATTGAGGGGTCATGGCAAAGAAGGTCACGGTAATGGCACACACATCACAAGATAAAATAACATGGTTAGCTTCAAAAAAATCGTGACGAATGAAGTAAGCAAAGCACAAACACTTACTTAGGGGCCATGAGGTTGATTGACTTCGAAAGAACACGTCTCTAGTCGAGAGAAAAACCTCGCAGAGAATGGAACGACGCAGAGGATGTGCTCAGGGAAAACCAGATCACAAGTTCACAGCTAGGAGTTGCTGAGAACACCAACAGTAGGAAGAAGAACTCACATGCACGGGGAGAAGAGGAACTCACGCGCAAGAGAAGGAGGAAGAAGATGAGGGGTTTCGGTCGGCTAGGGATTGGGAGTAAGGGAAAATGAGAGTTAAGAGTTTGGTGGATCGGTCCACCAACCGCAATTTAATGTGATCGAACGGATCACCATTCGATCTGGGAGCGCCCAGACCGATCAGGCTTAGTCCTGATCGGTCGGGCGACCGATCAGGCAAACTCCTGATCGATCGGCTAATCGATCAGGCTGCGGACAGTAAGTTCGGGAGGTTTTTTGTGAGCCTCCTGATCGGTCTGTGGGTCGATCACCACAAGGGGCCAGATCGGTCTATGGACCGATCCAAGCCAACATAGAGAGTTTGCAGAGAGGTATCGCAATTCGGCTGGATCGGTCAGTTGGACCGATCAGACATGCTCCTGATCGGTCTGGTGACCGATCAGGCAACCTTCTGATCGGTCAGGTGACCGATCAGGTATCAGGAATTTTCTGATACGATCTAAAATTTCAGTTTCAGACTCCCTATCGATTTCTGATAAGATCAGATGAAAGTTTATCGATCTTAGAGGTGTTTCCATGACTATAATTGATCCATTAAGAAGGATCAAAAGTCCTTATGGGTCTAACAAATCATTTTGCTCCACCAAGGTGAAGGCAAACTCAAACACAAATATTCAATCAATTTTCACCCAAGTTTGTATCAATATAAAGTCTCCAATCAAGTTTCCTTGATTGGAATGTCCAATTATGATCATGGAGCCAAGTACACATATGTTATGCATTGGTTTTCCCCATACTTGGTTACCGTAGTGATTATTATCTCGCCAACCTAATTTCTCAAGGGATGCATTGACATTTTGAGTAATTAGGTTGATCCTAGCATCTCACCCCATATCTAGCAAACAAAAACATTTTGTTGAACCTTATGGTTTATGTGAGATGTCCCCAAGTTACCCAATTGTTCCCAACAATTTGAATTGATCATGAAGGGTATTAAATGCTTTTAATCCTATGAAGTACGACACATTCCCAATTCCCTTCTTAAGAAACTAAATTAATTCTCGGGGAGTGGTTTAGTGAAAATGTCCGCTAGATTCGATTTGGACTCTACATGTGAGAGTACAATATCTCCTCTAGCAACATGATCCCTAATGAAGTGGTGACGCACTTCAATATGCTTGGTCCTAGAATGGTGGACTGGATTCTTGGTTAGGTTTATTATGCTAATGTTGTCACACAACACTTACACACCTTTGTAGCTTAATCCATAGTCCTCTAGTGTATGAATCATCCACAACAATTGTGATACGCTCTCTCCCATGGCGATATATTCTGCCTCGGTCGTGCAGAGAGCAACACAATGTTGCTTTCGACATGACCAACTAACTAGAGATGAACCTAAGAATTGGCAGCCCCCACTTGTGCTTTTCCGATGCAACTTGCACACAGCATAGTCGGAATCGATATAGCCAATTAGGTCAAACGACTCGGTACGGGGGTACCATAGACCAACTCCAATTGTGCCCTTAAGATATCTCAAAATTCGTTTAACAGCAATTAAATGAGATTCCTTGGCACAGACTTGATACCTAGTGCACATACCCACAGCAAAAAGTATATCAGGTCGACTGGCTATGAGGTATAGCAGACTACCTATCATGCTCCGATATTGAGTTAGGTCAACAGGTTTACCACTCTCATCATTGTCTAATCTTGTGTTTGTAGCCATGGGAGTGGTAACTTCCTTCGAATCACTCAAGTTAAATTTTTGGAGCATCTCTTGTGTGTACTTTGATTGGTGCACATGGATTCCATCACGAGTTTGCTTGATTTCAAGTCCAAGGA
Organism: Boesenbergia rotunda; assembly: GCA_024364735.1. NCBI lineage: Eukaryota > Viridiplantae > Streptophyta > Magnoliopsida > Zingiberales > Zingiberaceae > Boesenbergia > Boesenbergia rotunda. Next base: position 828,789 of record JAGFNQ010000272.1, on the reverse strand, counting down.
AGAAAGTCAACTCTCCCACTTGACTCATTTCAAATTCACTCTCCATGTGCCCAATAAATTCATTTAAATAGCCCTTGTTGTTTGAGCCGTAAATTATGTCATCGACATACACTTGGGCTACAAATATATTATCACCATCTCTCCTTAGAAATAGTGCAGGGTCTATTTGTCCTCTCACAAAACCTTTTTCAATGAGGAATGTCGATAACCGCTCATACCAAATTCGGGGTGCTTGTTTAAGGCCGTAGAGTGCCTTCTTGAGCTTGAACACGTGGTTTGGGAATTCGGTACTCTCAAATCCCGGAGGTTGTTCGACATAGACCTCTTCTCTTATTAAACCATTTAGAAAGGCCGATTTGACATCCATTTGATATAGCTTGAAACCACGATGTGCTGCAAATGCAAGCATCAATCGGATGGATTCTAATCATGCCACGGGAGCATAGGTCTCATCGTAATCAAGGCCTTCAACTTGACTGTAGCCCTTGGCTACTAAGCGTGCCTTGTTTCTTATGATTTCTCCCTTATGGTTCAATTTATTTTTGAAAACTCATTTGGTTCCAATAATGGTGGTCTTCTTGGGTCTAGGGACTAAGTCCTACACTTGACTTCTTTTGAAATGACCTAGTTCATCTTGCATGGCGATGATTCAATCGGGATCATTTAATGCTTCGTCAATTTTTCTAGGTTCAATTTCGGAAATTAGGGCAACTTCATTAGCCTCATTCCTAAAGAATGATCTAGTCTTAACCCCATGATGGATGACTCCAACAATTTAGTCTTGGGGATGACTAGAGGCTAACCTAGTTGTCCTTGGTGTAGGTGGTGCTTCTTGAATGGTGTCACTAGACACAAGGTCAGCCTCAGGATCCGGCTGATCTATGAGTTGTCTAGGCTCACCGTCATCAGACTCATCACCACCGTCTACAACATTTAGACTTTCATCCAAACCCAGTTGCCTGAGTTCAAATTGAGCTTCTTCAGCATCTTCTGATTGATCATTTACTTTGGGAATTTCCTCAAAAACAACATCAGAAGACTCTTCAACCAATCTAGATTTCTTGTTGTAGACTCTGTAAGCTTTTCTGACTAGGGAGTACCCGACCAGTATCCCTTCATCAGTTTTTGCTGTGAACATTCCAAGATGGTCCTTGGTGTTTAGAATGAACACCTTACAACCAAACACCCTAAGATGTTTAACTGTAGGTGGTTTTCCAAACCAAAGTTCATGAGGAGTCTTTCCTAGAAATCTATGTATTAGGACTCGGTTTTGCACGTAGCAAGCTGTGTTTACAGCTTCGGCCCATAAGTACCCCAGTAATGAGTACTCATTGAGCATGCTTCGAGCAGCCTCTTGTAGGACTCAATTTTTCCTCTCTACAATGTTGATGCAGTCTGGCCCTGATTGTGTTGGTGCAAGTTGCATCAATGATATTCCTCTTTAAGTGTTTTAATGAAGTTTTCACGATCGATATTCACCCCCCCTCTATCGACGGCACCGGTCCTACAGATTGTTGTTTTGGTGTTGACACCGATTTTAGTTTAGGTTGATGATTATGATGATTATGATTAAGTCCTGATCGAGGATTAGGCAGAGTTTGGAAAATCCTAACCTGGAGGGTTAGGTGTGTAAAATCTTAGCTTGGAGGGCTAGGTGTTCGAATGTCCTAATTCGGAAGGGTTAGGTGAAAAGTCCTAGCTTGGAGGGCTAGGTGAAAAGTCCTAACTTGGAGGGTTAGGTGCAAAGTTCCAACTTGGAGAATTAGGTGAAAAGTCCTGGCTTGGAGGGTCAGGTGCCTAGCTTGGAGGGCTAGGTTGGATGAAGTTCTAACTCGGAAGGGTTGGGTGAAAAGCCCTAGCTTGGAGGGCTAGGTGAAAAGTCCTAGCATGGAGGGCTAGGTGAAAAGTCCTAACTTGGAGGGTTAGGTGCAAATTCTCAACTTGGAGAGTTAGATGAAAAATCCTTAGCTTGGAGGGCTAAGGTGGATGAAACTCGAGCTTGGAGGGCTGGGTTTGACTCCCTGGATCGGTCTGGTGACCGATCAGGGATATTGACACACTGCTCCTTCGTAGATCGGTCTGGTGACCGATCCAGCGATGTCTGATCGGTCCGGTGACCGATCAAGGAGCAAGCAGCTTCCTCACTGACTTGCTCCTGATCGGTCTGGTGACCGATCAGGGAGCGAACAGTGAGTGAGTTCTCCTCCGGATCAGACCTTGGATTGGTCCGGTGACCGATCAGGGACTTAGGATCTGATTACAGAATTACTGTTCATATGTCCTGATCGGTCTGGGTGACCGATCAGGCTTCACTCTGATCGGTCTGGTGACCGATCAGGCTTCACTCTGATCGGTCCGGTGACCGATCAGGCTGTGCTACCGTGAGAGCTGAGAATCCCAGCACAGAGGTGGATCGGTCTGGTGACCGATCTACAAGCCCTGGATCGGTCCGGTGACCGATCACTTTAATTCAAATTGCACTGTCAGATGCGATCAGAGCGTCTGATCGTATCCGATTCTCTGCGCTTCACTTCTGAATCTTGATTTACTGCTTGATATGCTGCTCTAACACTCTGATTAAGCTGCAGGTGACAGGGGAGGATTCAAACACTCAAGGAGAAGCCAATGGCAACTTTCCTTGGAGCAGGTTTGTCCGTTTTCCATCTCAGGTTGCAACGGCCGGAGCTGTAGACTGGAGCCGCTGACTGGAGCTTGGCTGAGGGAGCTCAGGAAGTCCAGGGAAGGCTCAGTGGTAGCTGGCGTTGGCAGTGAGGTAGCTGGAGGCTGCAGGAGATGCTGTCACCTGATGCTGAGTGGAGAAACAAAAAGGGCGGAGAAGGCTTCGTGAAGTAGAGCTGCTATTTTTGCGAACAGAGTTTTCTTGCCGCGCCTTGAGTTCTCCACAACTTGCTTACTGTGTTTCTGAAGTTCTCATCACCTTGAGCAAGCTACTGCATTCTTGAAGCAACCATTACTTGAGCGCTTGAAGGAGAGAACAAGAAGCTTGGAGTCCGACAGCGGGAAGACACGAGGAAGGGTTCCTTGCGTGAGATCGCCGCTGGGTGGAGCTCTGGAAAGCTTGCTGTGTTCTTGTCTTCGCTGAGTGCTTGAGTAAGATCCTTCCTATTGTTTCATTGTTCTTAAATATATATTTGTGATTGAAACGCTGTAGAGAGGTTTCTCCACCGAGAAGGAGGTTGTCTTCTATCCGGTGTTAACCGGGGCTTGATCTGCCGACGATCAAGGGATCACCCACCTTAAGAGCACACCAAGGAGTAGGGCCACGTTATCCCCGAACCTTGTAAACCCTCCTTGTTAGCGATCTTGCTAGTTGAGTTTGTTTTGCTTTCGTTTCTGTCTTTAGTTTCCTGCACACTCTGTTTTCTACTCTTTCCGCTGTGCTACTGATATCTGAGTTGCAGAAACTTCATAAGTGTTTAAAGTCAAAGTGATTGTCTATATTCACCCCCCCCCTCTCTAGCCATCCGTTTCCAACAAGTGGTATCAGAGCTTGGGGCTCTGTCTACGGCTTAACATCCGAGAGTTATCAACGAGATGGTGTTGAGAGAAGGCTTCTCCACCACCCGACCTCCATTCTTTGATGGCGCTGACTTTCAATATTGGAGATCAAAGATGGAATACTATTTGAAGATGAATATCCACACTTGGTTCGCGGTAAAGGAGGGATTCACCCCTCCGAAGGATGATGAAGGTAAAGAACTTGAGTCATGGAGGTGGACTGCCGAACAAACACGAAAGAGTGAAGCCGACGCGAAGGCGGTTGTCACTCTACAATGTGGCATGAACAAAGATCAACTCATCAAGGTTGGTCCTTTCACAAGTGCTAAGGACTTGTAGAACAAGCTCATCGAACTCCATGAGGGCACCCGAGATTCAAGAATCGCCAAGAGGGACTTGTTCCTCAATCAACTCCAAAATCTCTCCATGAAGGAGAATGAAACGGTAAGTGAGCTCCATAGCCGGTTCAAGGAAGTCCTCAATGGGCTTCATTCGATTGATGAAAAGGTCGAGAATCGTGACCTTGTGAGGTATGTCTTGAAAGCCTTTCCAAGGAATGCTTTGTGGTCATCCATGGTGGATGCCTACAAAGTTTCCAAGGATCTATCCATTGTAAAGTTAGATGATTTATTTTGTGAGATGGAATTGCATGAAATGGCTAACAAAGGCCCCAAGGAGAAGGGGATTGCCTTAGTTGCAGGGGACCGAATCAACAAGAAGAAGAAGGAGAAGGAAGTCTCTTCATCTTCATCCTCTTCCGAATCCGAGTCCGATTCCGAGGAAGATGGTAGCGGCTCTTCTTCCTCCGAGATGGCGAACTTCGTGCGAAGGATGATGCGAAGGAATCGACGCTTCAAGAGTAGAGGTAACTCTAGTGAATCCAAATTTGATAAAACTAATGCATCTTGCTTTGAGTGTGGTAGGAAAGGGCACTTCAAGAATGAATGTCCGAAACCAAAGAAGAATGAGGAGAAATCCAAAAAGAAAGAAGAAAAATCCAGGAAGAAGAAGAAGGCTTTGAAGGCCACTTGGGATGAGTCATCCTCAAGCTCATCCGATGAAGAGAAGGAGGAGAAGAGGACAAGGCATGTGGCACTTATGGCTCTTGGAGAGGAGAGCAGTGATGAATCTTCAAGTTCCTCAAACGCGGCTTCATCATCCTCGGATGATGAAGAGGTAACTTCTCCCGAGCTTGAAAAATGTTATAGAGCAATTGCATGTTTAACTAGTATGCTTAAGAAGTCCAAAAATAAGGTTAAAGCATTGCAATTAGAAATTGATCAATTGAAATTATCTAGAGATGATAACATTGATGATTTGCATGTTGAATTGTTAGAAGATGAAATTAAATCATTGAAACATGAGATTCAAACTTTGAAATCCTCTAAGGTTGAGGAAGTAAATGATTTGCATGATAACTTGCTAGTAGAAGAGAACAAATTATTGAAGAGTGAAGTTGAGAAGCTCAAGAATATTCTTGGGAAGTTCTCAACTAGCTCTAAGACCCTAGATATGATCCTAAATGCACAAAGGGCAGTTTACAATAGGGCCGGTATTGGTTACCGACCCAAAGAACCCTCATTCGTGTCTTTGATGTCTAGGACTGATATGAGACAATCTAGGACACCCAAGACTCAAAAGAAAGTTGTCAAGGCATGGGTGCCTAAGTTGTGTTTAGTTGATGCTTTAGGTCCCAAGGTTTGAGTACCTAAAACTTCTATTTTTCGAATTGTGTGGGTTATGATTGAGGGGGAGCATCTATCAACTTGGTTCGTTGATAGTGGTTGCTCCAAACACATGACCGGGGATAGATCATTGTTAACCACACTTCACAAGAAAAGTAGAGGTAATGTATCATTTGGTAACAATGGTAGTCTTAAGGTCATAGGGATAGGAGACATTCAAATATCCGAATGTCTTAGAATTTCAAATGTTCTTCTAGTCAAGGGGATGAAATTTAATCTCCTATGTGTGAGTCAATTGTGTGACACGGGTTACATAATTGCTTCCAACCAAGTCAATGTCTAGTTAGACAACATGACACCTTGGACACAGTACTAGTAGGAACAAGAGTAGACAATATTTATCAAGTTTCATTTAAAAGTGCTACTAATATTTCTGCTAAGTGTTTCATGTCAAAAGAAGAAGAGTCCACCCTTTGGCACCGGAGACTAGCACATGTTAACATGAAGAACATCCGGAAGTTGGCCAACAAGGGACTAGTCCGTGGCTTACCAAGCATCAAGTATGAGAAAGATAAACTTTGTGATGCATGTCAAATGGGTAAGCAAACAAAATCTGCACATAAAGGTAAAAGCGCTGTAAGTACTTCCAATGCATTAGATTTACTTCATATGAATCTATTTGATTGTAGTACCATCATATCATTAAATGGAAGTAGATATTGCTTTGTTATCATTGATGATTTTACTAGGTATACATGAACTTACTTTTTAAAATATAAGGACCAAACCTTAGATATCTTCATTTCTTTTTGTAGAAGAGTTGAAAATGAAAAATCATCAACCATTAAGACAATTAGAAGTGATCATGGAGGTGAATTTCAAAACCAAAGGTTTTTAGAATTTTGTCAAGATAGAGGTTATAAGCATGAGTTCTCTACTCCTAGAACACCACAATAAAATGGTGTTGTAGAGAGGAAGAACCGTGTTTTACAAGAGGCTGCACGAAGCATGCTCAATGAGTACTCACTACCCAGTTACTTGTGGGCTGAAGCTGTAAATACAGCTTGCTATGTGCAAAATCGGGTCCTCATTCATAGGTTTCTAGGAAAGACTCCCCATGAACTTTGGTTTGGGAAACCACCTACGGTTAAACACCTTAGGGTGTTTGGTTGTAAGGTGTTCGTTCTAAACACCAAGGATCACCTTGGAAAGTTCACGGCAAAGGTTGATGAAGGGATACTAGTCGGGTACTCCCTCGTTAGCAAAGCCTACCGAGTCTACAACAAGAAATCTAAATTAGTTAAAGAGTCTTCTGATGTGGTTTTTGAAGAAATTCCAAAATCAAGTGACCAATTAGAAAATATATAAGGAGTTCAACTTGAACTTAGGAGACTAAGTTTGAATGAAACTCCAAGTATTGTTGATGGTGATGAGTCTGATGACGGTGAACCTAGACAACCCATTGATCAGCCGGATCCTGAGGCTGGACTTGTGTCTAGTGAACCCGTTCAAGAAGCACCACCAACACCAAGGCAAGCTAGATTAGCCTCTAGTCATCCCTAAGACCAAATTGTTGGAGACATCCATCATGGGGTTAGAACTAGATCATTCTTCCGGAATGAGGCTAATGAAGTTGCTCTAATTTCCGAAATTGAACCTAGAAAAATTGATGAAGCATTAAATGATCCTGATTGGATCATTGCAATGCAAGATGAACTGGGTCAATTTGAGAGGAGTCAAGTTTGGGACTTAGTCCCTAGACCTAAGAAGACCTCCATTATTTGAACCAAATGGGTCTTCAAGAACAAATTGAACCATAAGGGAGAAATCATTAGAAACAAGGCACGCTTAGTAGCCAAGGGCTACAGTCAAGTTGAAGGCCTTGATTATGATGAGACTTATGCTCCCGTGGCACGATTAGAGTCCATTCGATTGATGCTTGCATTTGTAGCACATCGTGGTTTTAAATTATATCAAATGGACGTCAAATCGGCCTTTCTAAATGGTCTAATTAGGGAAGAGGTCTATGTCGACCAACCACCGGGGTTTGAGAGTTTCGAATTTCCAAACCACGTGTTCAAGCTCAAAAAAGGCACTTTATGGCCTTAAACAAGCACCCCGGGCTTGGTATGAGCGGTTGTCGACATTCCTAATTGAGAAGGGCTTCATTAGAGGCCAAATAGACCCTACACTATTTCTACGAAGAGATGGTAACAATATTTTTGTAGCCCAAGTATATGCCGATGACATAATTTGTGGCTCAAACAATAAGGGCTATTTGAATGAGTTAATTGGACACATGGAAAATGAATTTGAGATGAGTCTAGTGGGAGAGTTGACTTTCTTCCTTGGACTCGAAATCAAGCAAACTCGTGATGGGATCCATGTGCACCAATCGAAATACACACAAGAAATGCTTCGAAAATTCAATATGAGTGATTCAAAAGAGGTAACCACTCCCATGGCTACAAACACAAGATTAGACAATGATGAGAGTGGTAAACCCGTTGATTTGACTCAATATCGAAGCATGATAGGCAGTTTGCTATACTTACAGCTAGTCGACCTGATATACTATTTGCTGAGGGTATGTGCGCTAGGTATCAAGTTTGTGCCAAGGAATCTCACCTAATCGCTGTTAAGCGAATTTTGAGGTATCTCAAAGGCACAATTGGAGTCGGTCTATGGTACCCCCGTACCGAATCATTTGATTTAATTGGCTATACGGATTCCGACTACACTGGATGTAAGTTGGACCGGAAAAGTACAAGTGGGGGTTGCCAATTCTTAGGTTCGTCCTTAGTAAGTTGGTCAAGTCGGAAGCAACATTGTGTTGCTCTCTCCACGACCGAGGCAGAATATATCGCCATGGGAGAGAGTGTATCACAATTGTTGTGGATGATACATACTTTAGAGGACTATGGATTGAGTTACAAGGGTGTGCAAGTGTTATGTGATAACATAAGCACAATTAACTTAACCAAGAATCCAGTCCATCATTCTAGGACCAAACATATTGAGGTGCGTCACTACTTCATTAGGGATCATGTAGCTAGAGGAGATATTGTACTCTCTCATGTAGAGTTCAAATCAAATCTAGCTGACATTTTCACTAAACCACTCCCCGAAAATGAATTTAGCTTCCTAAGACGGGAGTTGGGAATGTGTCATGCTTTATGAATTTTAAATTGCATTCAAACCCTTCATGATTATTTCAAAATTGTTGGGAAACAATTGGGTAACTTTGGGAACATCTCACACAAACTATAAGGTTTAACAAAATGTTTTTGTTTGCTAGATATGGGGTCAGATGTTAAGTTCAATTAAATTTCTCAAAATGTCAATGCATCTCTTGAGAAATTAAGTTGACGAGATAATAATCACTGTGGTGACCAAGTATGGGGAAAACCATTGCATAACATATGTGTATATGGCTCCATGATCATACATGGACATTCCAATCAAGGAAACTTGATTGGAACACTGAATTTGGAACAAAACTTGATTGAATTTGCTTAAATGATTGTTGATTGAGTTTGACTCCATTTGGGTGGAGCAAAGTGATTGTTGAACCTATAAGGACTTTAGACCCTTGCTCAAGGATCTATTTTAGTCATGAGATCATATCCAAGTTCGATAAACTTCATCAGATCTCGTGGGAAAATTCTGAAACTGAATGTTTCAGATCGTATCAGGGAGTATCAGGAACCCTGATCGGTCACCGGACCGATCAGGCATAAGGCTGATCGGTCCACGGACCGATATGGCTCCACTCTGCAAAGATCGATCCACAGACCGATCGGAGGGCCTTCAGTGACTTCACGAAATTCTGATAAACCTTACTGAGCCAGCCTGGATCGATCCCCGGACCGATCTGGCACCCTGCTGAAACCGGTCCACAGACCGATCAAGGGGCTCACAGTAAGCCTCACGAGCTTACTGATCTCTCCATGATAGATCAACCGATCGATCAGGAGCATGCCTGATCGGTCACCCGACCGATCAGGCTCGGTTCAGTCCGATCAGGCTATAGCCTGATCGATCTGGGCGCTATCAGATCGAACGGTGATCCGTTCAAACGCATTAAATTCTGGTTGGTGGACCGATCCACCAACCGATTAACTTCACGAAAAACTCTACAGCGCTGAAACCCCTCACTCGCGTAACCTTTGCTTCGTGCGAGAGCCTTCCCAGTGCCCTCGTCTCCCTTTCATGAGTGTGAAGAGTGTTTTCTCCAAGTTTTGTCTTCCTCCAACATCCTGCGACGCTCTCTCTCGCTGAAGGATCTCGCGAGATCTCACTTGCGCTGACAGCTTCTCCTGCGCAAACTTTTTCCTTTCGAGAGCCTTACTAATGGCACCAAAGTGAGTTTTTTGGTTTAGTTCTCTTTACAAATCATTTCATAAATTATGTTGTGAGGCTAACCGTGTTTTGTGTCGTGACTTTTTGTTGTGCCATGATCTCTTACTTTGACCGTGACCTATCTATGTTCTATCCTGTTCTTGATCAATTCTATCTTCTGCTTACTATGTGCTCGTTTTATCATTGTGTCTTGATTGTCCTCTCTGATTGGGTCCTATCCTTGTATGATCAACTCTTGACTTTGTGTGATTCAACCTATATTTGTATCAACCTTGCCCAAATTGATTAAATCTTGTGTCATGACCAATTCAAATCTTTAGGAAGTCTTCGAAGGGTAAGGAACCTATGGAGGGAAGCTCTAAGGGCAAAGACCCTTCAATATCTACACCTTCTCCAAGGCCTCCACTACCTCCACATACTCGATTTCAGAGTGTCAATCTTGCGTTAAATTTTCAGTGGCGCAATTTCAAATTAATACCATGTCGGACTATAGACCAATCCTTCATCTATGAACATTGCCCGACAATCCGACAAATTATTGCACATTATAATCTTCAATCTATTGTTTACCTTGAGAGACCGATCAACCTTGACTTGGTCTCTGAATTCTATAACAACATGGTGAGTGGAGAGGGCACGGGGTGGAGGACCCGTGTTCCTAGTATCGATCTTGATTTTAATCGATCTATTTTCACTGATTTTCTCGGCTGTCGCCGGTCAGAGAATGATTTCTTTCTCTACCCTTATCCTCCTAATCCTCTTCCATTTCCCTTTGATGGAGTAACCCCTGATTCCATCTACGAGCACTTTCTAGGCCATCCCAGGCCAAGGGGTTCCGGTGAGAGCACCAGTGATTTTTCCACATTTCCGGCTCTTCGCCTTTCCCCTATTGATTATGTTCTGTTCAAGATCATCACCAATTGTCTTCTACCTACTACTTCGAAACATCTGGATGCGATTCGCCCGTTCCACTGCTTGATGCTCTACGGGATGCATTAGCAGTTAGATTTTGATCCAGTGGCCTCGGTCTACTTCTCCATTATCGTCCACTGCATGTCTTCCACCCAGTCAGTCTACATGCCATTCAGCCATATCATCACTGCTTGGCTGGAGTCGGTTGGCATCGACGTTTCACAGGGCCGCATTGTGCCCATGGTTCACCAGGACCGCCGTCTGGACCGCCGCATACTTGCTCAGTCCGGTATAGTTCTCGGCACCCAGGGCCTAAGGTGGAAGGATCGCAGACGCAAGGGGGAGCTACCGAGAGCGGTTCATGACCAGGAGCCGCTAGCTGCTACTACCGATTACGATGAGTGGGCTCCTGACCTATGCTGGCAGGTTGCGGAGATAGAGCGGATGATGGAGCACGAGTTACATATCTCCGAGCTCTGGCGACAGGAGGTCCGCTTAGAGTTTCAATCTTTCGATCACCGTCTCGATGCTTTAGCCTCTGATGTCTCTGAGATGCGCTCATTCCAGGACAGATGGTATGAAGAGTGGTATCATCATACATTTCCTGATGGTGCATCTCCCAGTGGTCCTTCACCAGGAGATATCATATACATTAACGATTCAGACAATGATCCAGCTGGCGATTGACTGCTCTATATTCATGTTTGATGTTTTTGACGGATGTGTACGTCCTGACTCTTGTTTGTTCTAGCAGGTTATTTGGCCTGTCTTGCTTAGGATGTTACTTGTATAAATGTTCACATGTTTACTGTTCATCGCTACTTGTTGATGCTATGATGACTACTATTTGCATACTTGCTACATTGCCATGGTATAGATTATGTTTTTGATGCCATGTCCACTTGATGTATATGACCGTTATGACATGTTATAGATTCATATGATGTATGTGATGGTTTCATCTTGATCTATCTTTTCCACATGATATCATATACTTCGAAAACAATTCTATCGAATCTTTGTTGTTCTGGGATACCCCTAGGGTTGAGGGGGAGTTTGTTTTAAACTTAACAGCCCCTCTAGCCCCTTTTCGATGTTCGACAAAGGGGGAGAGTGTGGATTGGTTAAGTTTAGGATGATCATGTTGTAGGGGGAGGATCTTGATTCCTCTATGATTCTAAATTTGAGAAAAGTAATTGAGAATCCCTAAACTTAAAATCGGGTTGTCAAACAATAAAAAGGGGGAAGATTGTTATGCAGTCTGGCCCTGATTGTTATTTTGGTGTTGACACCGATTTTAGTTTAGGTTGATGATTATGATGATTATGATTAAGTCCTGATCGAGGATTAGGGAGGGTTTGGAAAATCCTAACCTGGAGGGTTAGGTGTGTAAAATCCTAGCTTGGAGGGCTAGGTGTTGAAAAGTCCTAATTCGGAAGGGTTGGGTGAAAAGTCCTAGCTTGGAGGGCTAGGTGAAAGGTCCTAACTTGGAGAGTTAGGTGCAAAGTCCCAACTTGGAGAATTAGGTGAAAAGTCCTGGCTTGGAGGGTCAGGTGCCTAGCTTGGAGGGCTAGGTTGGATGAAGTTCTAACTCGGAAGGGTTGGGTGAAAAGTCCTAGCTTGGAGGGCTAGGTGAAAAGTCCTAGCTTGGAGGGCTAGGTGAAAAGTCCTAACTTGGAGGGTTAGGTGCAAATTCCCAATTTGGAGAGTTAGATGGAAAATCCTTAGCTTGGAGGGCTAAGGTGGATAAAACCCGAGCTTGGAGGGCTGGGTTTGACTCCCTGGATCGGTTTGGTGACCGATCAGGGATATTGGCATGCTGCTCCTTCGTGGATCGGTCTGGTGACCGATCCAGCGATGTCTGATCGGTCCGGTGACCGATCAGGGAGCAAGCAGCTTCCTCACTGACTTGCTCCTGATCGGTCTGGTGACCGATCAGGGACCGAACAGTGAGTGAGTTCTCCGGATCAGACCCTGGATTGGTCCGGTGACCGATCAGGGACTTAGGATCTGATTACAGAATTACTGTTCATATGTCCTGATCGATCTGGGTCTGGTGACCGATCAGGCTTCACTCTGATCGGTCCGGTGATCGATCAGGCTGTGCTGCCGTGAGAGCTGGGAATCCCAGCACAGAGGTGGATCAGTCTGGTGACCGATCCACAAGCCCTGGATCGGTCCGGTGACCGATCACTTTAATTCAAATTGCACTGTCAAATGCGATCAGAGCGTCTGATCGTATCCGATTCTCTGCGCTTCACTTTTGAATCTTGATTTACTGCTTGATATGCTGCTCTAACACTCTGATTAAGCTGCAGGTGACATGGGAGGATTCAAACACTCAAGGAGAAGTCAATGGAGGCTTTCCTTGGAGCAGGTTTGTCCGTTTTCCATCTCAGGTTGCAACGGCCGGAGCTGCAGACTGGAGCCGTTGACTGGA